>PVJS01055947.1:0-12501 GCA_004027185.1 Glis glis
AAACCCAGTAGCATTCTACCTCTGAGCTACACCCCAGCCCTATTTTTTCTTTTTTGAAACAGCGTCTCGCTAAGTTGATGAGAGTCTCACTACTTGCTGAGGCTGTCCTCAAACCTGCAATCCTCCTGCAATCAACTTGATGAACTGACTTAATGAAGTAAAGTTAAATATTCTCATTTAAAATAACATCATTAAAATCATCTCATTAAAATAACATAATTTAAAATAAATTACAAGCATGGTGGCACACGTTTGTAATCCCCCTTCTTGGGAGGCTGAGACAGGAGGATTGCAGGTTCGAGGACAGCCTCAGCTATTCAGTGTAGTGAGGCCCTCCACAACTTAGTGAGATCCTGTTTCAAAATAAAGAATAAGAAAATAGGGCTGGGGGTGTAGCTCAGAGGTAGAATGACCCTGGGTTCAATCCCCAGTTCCACAAAATAAATAAATAAATAAATAAATAAATAAATAAATAAATAAATAGCATCAAAACCACTGCTTGCATCTAGGGGAGAAATAAGTCTTTTATTAAAATTTTAACTTGCAAGTTAATGTCATATATGGGTATTCTGTTTGTTTATTTGTTTGTTTTGAGGTACTGGGGATTGAACCCAGGGTCATTCTACCTCTGAGCTATACCCAGCCCTTTTTGTGCTGGCTTGAAAAACTGCTCCCGGTATTAATTTCCAATAAAATGTAAAAGGCAGTCATCCAGGCAGGGGGAGGTGGCAGCTTTGCCTGTTACTTCAGAGCTCCTCCTCCTCGCTTTGCCCTTTGTTCTAAATGATTAACCCATAGTAAGAATGTAAAGACAATCGAAGCCTCTAGCCTTAGAAGCAGTAGAGACTTGGGAGCACCATAAAGGCAGATAAGGCCTTTGGCCCTAAGATCACAGTGACTATACCTAGGGCATTTTAAAACTATAAAGATAGCAAGGGCCTTATGCCTTGCTCTTAGAGATTACACACACCTGCACTGGCTACAACTAGTGCCTCTGTTTACCTCCTCTTCTTTGTGACCCAGCCTTAGTAAACTCCATGGGTTCCTTCAAAGCACCCACAGCTGATGGGCAACTGATACAATATAGGTAAAAAAGTCTAGATCATTAATCCCTGCACTTAGTAAGTGTACTGTCCGAGACTAGAAGGCACCACCTGCCTAAGGAATAAGTTACTAGCCCGTTGCCTTGGTAATGCTGATAAGAACATACTAATGTAAAAAACTGTATTTAAGGGGCCAGGGTAGGAGGGAGAGGGCAGAGTTCCATTTTCGGGCTCTCTGGCATGTACGCTGCTTTTCTTCTCTTTCCTTTCTATTTCTCGCTTTGTAATTTGTAATAAATATTTCGTTAAAGCTGCAACTGCTGCCTGTTAGTTTTAATTCCCCATTCAGAAGACCTTATCTGAATTGAGGAAGAGCCCACAGCACCGCTTCCACCATAACACTTTTTGTTTTTTATTTTGAAACAGAATCTCACTAAGTTGTGGAGGGCCTCCCTAAATTGCTGAGGCTGGCCATGAACCTGCAATCCTCCTGTCTCAGCTTCCCAAGTACTAGAATTACAGACAAGTTTAAAGATTTTAATTGGCTGGGCATGGTGGCGCACGCCTATAGTCCTAGTACTTGGGAGGCTGAGACAGGAGGATCACAGGATTGAGGACAGCCTGAATAAGCAGCGAGACTCTCATCGACTTAGTGAGACACTGTTTCAAAATAAAAATAAAATAGGATGTGCATGTATGTCACTATCACTATGATTTACATTATGATGTGAGACTATAATGCACCAATAAAAGTATATAAAAATAAAAAATAAAATAAAATAGGGCTGGGGGTGTAGTTCAGAAGTAGAAAGCCCCTGGGTTCAATCCCCAGTATCAAAAAAAAAAAAGATTTTAATTGGTTTTATTTGCCATTCTAGAATCCAACAATACTTCATTCTATAAAATAGACCATGTGTTCAGATGAGTTGAGTAGAGGAGTTTGGTTTTATAGTCAGAAAAGTGTTGAAGAAAAAAGTGGATTGGTCATTTTATATTTATTTATTTATTTATTTATTTATTTATTTATTTATTGTGGTACTGGGAATTGAACCCAGGAGCATTCTACCTCTGAGCTACACCCCCAGCCCTATTTTGTTTTTTATTTTGAAGCAGGGTCTCACTAAGTTGTTGAGAACCTCAGTAAGTTGCCTCCAAGCTGCGATCCTCCTGTCTCAGCCTCCCAAGTACAGGGATTATAGGTGTGCACTATCATACTCAGCAGGATTGGTCATTTTAAAGTTATTTTCCTTGTAAGGAGAAACAGGGAAACAGGGGAAGAGAAAAAATAGCTGATTGGTTAGCATCAGATCACTTTGAATTACTCTTTTGTTGGTAAAGATTAAAGCAGAAGAAACTTTATTATCATGCCAACTAAAACTGGCCTGTTAGGGAAATTTGGCCATTATCTGTCCCTCTAGATATCTCAGAAGGTCGATAAAAACCTAGTTTCAGTTTGGTGACATGAACTTTAGTATGAGTGACTCTGATTTTCAGTCCAGTGTATTGAGGCCTAGTTCAAAAGCCTAGTCCAAAGCCAGGCGTGGTGGCACATGCTTGTAATCCCAGTACTTGGGAGGCTGAGACCGGAGGATCCGGGTTCACAGCCAGCCTCAGCTACTTAGTGAGGCCCTCCGCAACTTAGCGAGACCCTGTTTCAAAATAAAGAATAAAAAAAATAGGGCTGGGGGTGTAGCTCGGAGGTAGAATGCCCCTGGGTTCCATCCCCAGTACTGAAAAAAAAAAAAAAAGCCTAGTCCAAGACAATGACCATCTATAATTTTTATCTGAAAAGTAAAAAGGAAGGAATCCAAAGTGGAGAGGAGGGAGCAGAACAAACATGGGAATAATTGACTCTAAAATAAACAATGTAACCGAAAATCTATTGAAGAAAATGTATTTTGTTACATTCATACCCCATTAATAGTTAATTTGGATAGCAAAAAAGGTATTTTGTTTCAAAATCCATTAAGACTTTGTCCTGATGAAAATAAATAAAATCACATAGCTAAGAGCATGTTCAGGCAGATTTACCCCTAAATAATTTTGGATAAACTGGACTTTTTTTGTAGTAGTAGTAGTAGTACTGGGGATTGAACTCAGGGGCATCTACCTCAGAGCTATACCCCCAGCCTATTTTATTATTTTATTTTGAAACAGGGTCTCGCTAAGTTGTGGAGGGCCTCACTAAGTAGCTGAGGCTGGCCGTGAACCGGGATCCCCCAGTCTCAGCCTCCCAAGTACTGGGATTACAAGCATGCACCACCTTGCGTGGCTGAGGACTCATTATCTTAGACAAAGTCTATAAAAAGAGAAAGTGGATTGGGGGAGGGATTGTTGTTTGTTGTTTTGTGTTTTAGAAAGTATGCCTAATAAACATGTGTGTGGTTAAGAATGACTCAACTCTAGACTTCTTTTTTCTTTTCCCAGGTTGGGGATTGAACCCAGGGTGAGCTACCACTGAGTTACATCCCCAGCCCTTTTTTTATTTTTAATTATTTTAAAATTTTAATTTAATTTAATTTAAAAAAAAATTTTTTTTTTGGTGGTATTGGGATTGAACCCAGTGGCGTTCTATGTCTTAGCTATACCTCCGGCCCTTTTTATGTTTTTGTTTTGAAACACGGTCTTGCTAGGTTGCTGAAAGCCTCACTAAATTGCTGAGGCTGGCCTTGAACCTACAATCCTCCTGTCTCAGCCTTCAAGTACTGGGATTATAGGCGTGTGCCACCATACCCGCCTATTTTTTATTTTAAGACAGGTTCTCACTAAATTGCCGCAGCTGTCTTTGAATTTGTGATACTCCCATCTCAGCCTCCCAAGCAGCTGGGATTACAGACGTGGGCCACTGTGCCCAGCTAAGAAAACTGAACTCTAAAAATACTTTTATCTCACTTGGAGAAGTGTCTCCAAGTAGCGAGTTGCTTCTTCCTATCTTCTATTCAAGGTCTAGGGCTTCTGTACTAAATGCTTTCCTGTAGTGTTTCCAAACTTCTTAGATAACATCCACTTAGCAAATGCTACCTTCCCTGGTACAGGCCAATAACTCTCCAACCCCAGCTGGTATGCACAAACTCCACTCTATTCTGACCTTACCAACAGTTCATGGGGACCCTGCAGGTTAAGAGCTCAACCTCACAATACTGCTCCCCACTTCAGACACCAGCCGCAGTCCCAGGGGTCACCCGCACTTCTTTTTATATTTTTATTTTTATTTTTTTGTTACTGAGGATTGAACCCAGGGACATTCTACCTCTGAGCTACACCCCTAGTCCTTTTTTATTTTTTTATTTTTGCAGTACCAGGGATTGAACCCAGGGGCATTCTGCCTCCACGCTACGCCCCCGGCCCTATTTTTTATACTTTTTTTATTTTGAAACTGGGTCTTACGAAGTTGTGGAGGGCCTCACTAAGGAGAGAGAGAGAGAGAGAGAGAGAGAGAGAGAGAGACAGAGACAGAGACAGAGAGACAGAGAGAGACAGAGAGAGAGAGAGCGAGAGAACGAGAGAGCTGAGGCTGGCCGCGAACCCGGATCCTCCGGTCTCCGCCTCCTAAAGTACTGGGATTACAAGCATGCGCCACCACGCCTGGCTTATTTTTATTTTGAAACAGGGTCTCACTAGGTTGTTGAAAGTCTCACTACTTGCTGAGGCTGGTCTCAAACCTGCGATCCTCCTGTCTCAGCCTCCCAAGTACTGGGATTACAAGTGTGCGCTACCACGCCCGGCGGCCACCCACACTTCTTACTAATCAGCATGGGGTTCCAAAGGCTGCCTTCAGATTTGATAACTTGCTAGAATGACTCTCAGAAGTCAGGAAAGTGCTATACTTATAGGTACCATTTTATTATAAAGGATACAACTTAGAAACAGCTACATGGAAAATGTGTATTAGGGTGAAGTCTGAGGGACGAGAGGTGGCAGCTTCTGCTCCCATGGAATGGGGGTGTGTCATGCTCACACCTCCCCCCTTTTTTGTGGTACTGGGGATTAAACCCAGGGGCATTCTACCTCCGAGCTACACCCCCAGCCCTATTTTTTATACTTTATTTTGAAACAGGGTCTCGCTAAGTTGCGGAGGGCCTCATTAAGTAGCTGAGGCTGGCCGTGAACCTGTGATCCTCCTGTCTCAGCCTCCCAAGTACTGGGATTACAAGCATGTGCCACCATGCCCAGCGTTAAAATTATTTTTTATTTTGAAACGGTCTCAATGAGTTGCTGGGGCTGGCCTTGAACCTGTGATCTTCCTGCCTCAGCCTCCCAAGTGCTGGGATTACAGGACTGTACCACCATGCCCGGCTTCAACTCTTAAGATTGTATTGGCCTGGCCTGGGTCAGATGCTGCCTTATTTTCTCGACTCTGTAGCTAGAAAAGAAGCATCACCTAAAATGCCATCCAACACATGGCTATGGGAAGGAGAGTTTCCCTGAAAAAATGATACATTGGGCATACAATAATAGATGCCCATCATAGAAATCTAACATGTAGGGATGGTGCCACCCCTTAAGGGTAACTCTTTGTTGTTGTTGTTGTTGTTGTTTGTGTGTGTGATACTGGGGATTAAACCCAGAGGCATTCTACCTCTGAGTTATATCCCCAGCCCTTTTTATAAAGTTTTTGTTTTGAAACATGGTCTTGCTAGGTTGCTGACAGTCTTGCTACATTGCTGAGGCTGTCCTTGAACGTGTGAGCTTCCTGTCTCAACCTCCCAAGTGCTGAAATTACAGGCATGGGCCACCATGCCTGGATCCTTAAGGGGAATTGTAAATGTGGAGGAGCATTCAGGTTGAAACAGTGATTGGGACTGCTGGCATGTAGATAGTACCTGGAGCCTAGAGGGTAAATGTCCTGAAACATTCAAGATGATCCCATGCAACTGAGTTGATAAACCCAGTTCTATAATAATAAAATCCATTTTTTTAAAAAAAAGTTGAGAATATGCTTCTCCAAAACAAAGATTTTATTTCCCAGCTACCCAGTGCAGCTAGATGTGTCCATGAGATTACTTCTGGCCCGTGGAAGGGAAGCAGCAGTGTGCGTGCGGCTTCTGCTCTTTTCTTTGCCTTTCTTCCCTCCTGCTAGCTGGAATGCAGATACGATGGCTGGTGCTGGAACAGTTATCTGAGCTATGAAACGGAAATCCCACTTTGAAAAATAGTAGAACAAGATGAGAAGAATCTGGGTAAACGATATTTGCAGCTATTCCAACTCTGGGCTGCCCTGGTTTTCTGGGAAAGAAATAAACTTGTATTTTAATGTCACTGTTATTTTAGTTTCTCTTACAGTTAGCCGAGCCAGATCCTAACAAATATGTACACTACGTGCCAGGCACCTTCTCAATGGTCTTGCTTGTACTCTTACTTACTACTTATACTTTCCCTGTGACTCCCCTATAAACCAGAGTGCATACAGGTCTGCCTGTCTACAAGCCAATGTTCTCTTGATGCAAATACGTATCACAGCAAATGGCAATTATCGAGCCCTTCCTGGATGCCAAGGACCATCCTGAGGAAGTACTTTACATGTATTAACTCAGTGAAGTGATCCACCCACAAAAACCAATGAGAAAGGTATTCTTACTTGTACCTCTTATTTTGAGGTGCTAGGGATCAAACCCAGAACCTCACACAGGCTAGGCAAGTGCTCTACCACTGAGCTACATCCCCAACCCTCCCACCTCATTTTGATATGAAAAAACTGAGGCAAGATCAGGAAAATTAAATAGCTTGCCAAGTTCACACATTTTATACCCAGGAGACGCTGACTCCAGACTCCTATCTGTAGCCATCTGGCCAACATACTAAGAAATCAGTGAAACCCAGAACAAATGGGTAATGATAAAACTAAACCAGCAGATTTTATAATGAATAAGCAGGAAGATCTATAATCAGAAACTCAACTACTCCCAATATAATAGTGAAGATACATGATAAGAAAGAAATCAGCTTTTTGAGCTGGGCGTGGTGGTGCACGCTTGTAATCCCAGTACTTTGGGAGGCAGAGACCAGAGGATCCGGGTTCTCGGCCAGCTTCAGCTTGTGCGCGCGTTCTCTCTCTTTCTCCCTCCCTGTCTCTCTCTCTCTCTCTCTCTCTCTCTCTCTCTCTCTCTCTTTCCCTGTCTCTCTCTCTCTTTGTACCTAATGAGGCCCTCCACAACTTCGTGAAACCCGGTTTCAAAATAAAGTATAAAAAATAGGGCCGGGGGCGTAGCGCGGAGGTAGAATGCCCCTGGGTTCAATCCCCGGTACCTCAAAAAAAAAAAAAAAGAAATCAGCTTTTTGAAATTTGGGGGAAATCCAACTCTCTGCATATGTGCCCTTGCCAAGGATTTCTCTGGCTGCCAGACTTTTTAGTAGAATGCTGAATTAGAATCCTTAGCACTCTTTAGATATGTGCCAATTGTGGTATATAAATATTGAATTTTAATAACACATTTAGTAGATTACTAATAAGTAGCCCATAGCTACATGTAAAAAGGAAAGTGTGTGGAACTGGGTAGCCTCCACATGTAATCAATGAAAACATATGTTGGTAAAAATTAATTTATAGTCTGCCAGGAAAACCTACAGAGCAGACCTTGAGAACCATTCTCATAGAAAGCTGTATGTGAAAGGAGGGCTCTTAAAGTTAGAGCCCTCTGCTTCTTCCTATTTATATATTATATATATGAAGTATAGATCACATTGATTTGGGGTTTAGGACATTCAATGTTCTATGATGATTATATTCAGTAAACAATGATTGTATACACACTACTTCCAACTGCATGGCATGAGGGACAAAGTGAATGACTAGGAAGGATCCTTGCCCTCCTGACACTCACAATCTACTAGGGGAGACACTCAGGAAGGAGACAAACATAGCCCAAAGGAGATGTGCCATGATAGAGGTGTGTGTGTGTGTGTGTGTGTGTGTGTGTGTGTGTGTGTGTTGTTGTTGTTGTTGTTGTTTCATTTTGTTTTTTGGTCCTGAGGATTGAACCCAGTGGCATTCTACATTCAAACTATACCCCCAGTCCTTTTATTTTTATTTATTTTGAAACAGGGTCTTGCTAAATTGCTGAGGCTGGCCTTGAGCCTGCGATCCTTCTGTCTTGGCCTCCCATGTACTGGGATTACAGGTGTGCACCACCCTGCCTGGCAATAAAGTATATTCTAAAAGAAGAAGGAGGAAAGAGTGACTATTGGCGCCTCTGGTGTTGGGGAAGGCCTGAACCATCATTAGGATTCTGCCATATGGGGAAGAGTGAAATCACACTGAGAGAAAGAGTGACGAAAATACAAAACTGTAGAAAAAGTGTAATAGGCTCATGGAGTAATAGACTGGGACAATTTATTATTTTAAATGATATTCATGCAGTACTGTACTAATCTTAGGTACATTATAAAAGTAAACTTAAATAGAAATATAGAAATTATAAAATGAAATAAGGAAAAACAAATGATTATAAAGATATTGCTAATCATGATGATGTCCTTCAGTACACAATCTGCTATTATCACAAACCTCAGTAAACATTTAAGGAAGAGCTTATCCTTAGAAATGGAGAATAGAAATTTTAATTTCTTCTCTCTCTCTCTCTCTCTCTCTCATGTGGTGTTTGTGTGTGTGTGTGTGTGTGTGTGTGTGTGTGTGTGTGTGAGAGAGAGAGAGAGAGAGAGAGAGAGAGAGAGACTGAGGATTGAACCCAGGGGCATTCTACCTCAGAGCTACACCCCAGCACTATTTTGTTTTTTATTTTGAAACAGGGTCTAAGTTGCTGAGGCTGGCTGCGAACCTGCTGTCCTCCTGTCTCAGCCACCCAAGTACTGATATTACAAGTGTGCACCACCATATCTGCCTTGAAATTTCTATTTCAAATGTTCTTTTCCATAATTTTAAGTTTGGCAGCCAATTCTTGTCAGAGATGGTTAGATGGTCATTGTTTCTGTTTTTGTATTGGTACTAGGAATTGAACCCAGGGGCCTTCTACATCTGAGCTACATCCCCAGTCCTATTTTATTTTTTTATTTGGAAACGGGTCTTGCTAAATTGCTGAGAGCCTTCCTAAGTTGCTGAGACTGGCTTCAAACCTGTGATCCTCCTGTCTTAGCCTCCCAAGTACTGGGATTACAAGTGTGTGCCACAGTACCCAGCCACTACAGAGGTTTGGACTAAAGACAAAGATTAAACATATCATATTACACCCACTAGGTGTGGTAGCACATGCCTGTGATCCCAGTTCTTAGGAGGCTGAGATAGGAGAATTAATTTTGAGACCAGCCTCAGCAACTTAGCAAGATCCTGTTTTAAAACAAAAAGGGCTGGGACTGTATCTCAGAGGTTCAATCTCTAGTGCTAAAACAAACAAGCAAAAACCCCAAAAATACATCCTGCAAACTGGGAGCCCAAGAATTTGAGACCAGCCTGGGCAACATAGTTAAGAGCTCATCTAAAGGGGGAAAAAAAAGTAAAACTAAAGAACACATCCTACTAGACATATATACATATTAACAACAAGGAGAGCTATTTTCAGCAAGGTAGTTGACTTAGTGTACTTAAGCTGCTTTAATATGATGAGGTAGACTAGGTGACTTCAATAACATTTATTTCTCACATTGCTGCAGGCTGGAAGTCCAAGATCAAAGTTGGCAGATTCGGTGTCCGTCCAGGGCTCACTTCCAGGTTTACGGAGGGCCGTCTGCACACTCTTTCCTCGCATGGAAGAGAGAAATCTCTCTGGGGTCTCTTTTATAAAGGCAGTAACCCAGTGGGATGTGGTGGCACATGCTTGTAATCCCAGTACCTGGGAGGCTGAGACAGGAGGATTGCAGGTTCGTGGCCAGCCTCAGCTACTTAGTGAGGCCCTCCACAACTTAGTGAGACCCTGTTTCAAAATAAAGAATAAAAAATAGGGCTGGGGGTGTAGCTCAGAGGTAGAATGCCCCTGCATTCAATCCCTAAAATAAACAAATAAAATAATAACTGCCAAAAAATAAATAAAATAATAATAAAGGCAGTAACCCCATTCACAGGCCTCCAGCCTCACTGCCTATTCACCACCATGTCACTCAGTTTAAGTCACTGTGACAGACCCCTGAGGGAATACGCTTAAAGGAGGAAAGGGTTATTGTAGCACATGGTTTCGGAGGCTCCATGGTCAGTTGGCTCCATTGCTTTTGGGCCTGTGATGAGGCCCCAACACCCATCATGGTGGGGGTCACATGGAGGAGCAAACCTGCTCACCTAATAGTGGCCAAGAAGCAAAGAGAGAGAGAGAGAGAGAGAGAGACATGAAGGGCTAAGGTCCCAATATCCCCTTCAAGGTCACACCAATGACATAACTTTCTTCCAACAGGCTCCACTTCCTGAAAGTTCCAGCACCTCCCAATAGTGCCACAGGCTGATGACCAAGCCTTCAACATAGGGTCTTTGGGGGACATTTAAGATCCAAGCCATAACAGCCACCAAAAGACCCCACTGCCTGAGATCATCACATTGGGGGCCAGAATTTCCACATGGGAATTTGGGGAGGGCTGCAAGGAATCCGTAGCAGTAATGATCTTCGTTCTCCACACTTCCCTTACTTGCTCTGAGGATCCAGTAAAGGAGAGTGGTCTGGGATGTGACACATGTATAAGTCACTACAATATTACGCTATATGCCAAGTGTCCTTATTGATGCAGACCAGAACCAGTACTCCTGGCAGAATGCCATCAGTGTTGCTCATGCCACAGTACTAAAGACTTGTATTGATGACTCTTGGTAACCTCTCCATCCTAGGTGCCTTCAGTGTCCCTGAGTAAGACTCATCATTCAACACCGCCTCCCACAGTTCCAGGATACTGTCACCTCTGATGTCTCACTTCTGCTATGCTTCATCCCCACCATCACACTATGAACCTTGTCATCATCACCCCCTAACTACTCCACTTCAGAAGCTTTAGGCCCCAACACTTAACAGTCCTTGATGTTCTGCTCACAAGATCCTAACCATCTAGCTCTCACACTTCTTCCCATTGTATCTGCTTTTCAACCCCACCAAAACTTTCTCAAACCTTTCCTCCCAATCTCTAAGCCCCATTCTGAGAAGACTTCCTTCATTATCCATCCGTACCAATCCATACCACCACCTTCCTCCACACATCTTTTCATGATGCCACCTTCGAACCCTGACATCTGGAACAGTCCAGTGCCTCCCTTCTCTGTTTCTACCCTCCTAGTCTCAGGATACTGTGCCCTAAAGAAGAAAATCACATCATGATTTGGTCTGGTGGCACTATAAGCTTTCAAGGAAAGTTGGTTGCCTTGACCAAATGGCAATCCCACATACCTCTCCCAATACCAACACCCATAAATGATACGCAAAACTTATTCACACTTATCTCTCTAGTGCTCATCCTCAGCAAATAGCACCCTCTTCTCTATCACAGGGAAAGTGGAGGTCTCCATGGGTGAAATCATTCAGCATTCTTCCTTCCGTGTGCAAATGAAGTGAATATACATCCACGGCCATGGCAGAGGCTAACTGTTGCCGACCAGAATCTATCCTTTCCTTCCTCCTGAACACACAGCTCCACCACATTTCTCAGCCTCTCTTAAACTTAGGTGTTATCTTGTGACTCAATTTTTGGCCAATAGAATTTGAATGTTAGTGTTATATACCAATCACTTCTATGCCTGGTATGTTTGTCAGCTTTTTGCCACTGCAACCAAAATGCCTATCAAGGACGACTTAGAGGAGGAAAGGCTGATTGTGGCTCATGGTTTCAGTCCATGGTTAGCGGGCTCTCAGGCAGAAACACCATGGCAGAAGAGTGTGGCGGAGGAAAGCTGCTCAGCTCATGGGAGCAGGGAAGGAGAGAGGGGGGGGGCAGGGATAGATCGAGGTCCTAAGGCTACACCCTAATGACCTACTTCTATCAGACATATGCACCTGCCTATAGTTTGACTACCTCCCAGGAAGTACATTCCAATAATGAGTCCATTTGATGGCATAATCCGCTGATCAGGTCAGAGACATCATGGTCCAGTCATTTCACCTCTAAACATTGTTGCATTGCTTAACACATGAGCTTTTAGGGGACATTCCAGATCCAAACCCCAACACCTGGTCTAAAAATATATCCCACATCCACATCACTATAATCCTTCCCCTTCCGGCAAGTTGTTTGGTGATACAAAAACGTGTTAAAGATGACAGAACTGCCATCTACCTTAGTCCTTAAATAACTGCATGGAAAATCCTTGTCTGCCTGTCTGTAAAAACTGCCCTAAATACAACATGAGAAGCAAACTTTGTGTTTGCATTCTTACAACTTAGGGTATATCTGTTATAGCAGTTTAGCCTACCCTAATTAATGCAATATCTACTTTTCTTCTATCTGTTCTTTTTTTTTTTGGCGGTACTGGGGATTGAACCCAGGGGCGTTCTATCTCCACGCTACACCCCCGGCCCTATTTTTGGTTTTTTTTTTTTTT
>PVJS01055948.1:0-12499 GCA_004027185.1 Glis glis
AAAAAAAAAAAAAAAAAAAAAAAAAAAAAGAATAATACCTGGTTTCTTAGCAGAAACGCTAAATTCCAGAAAGTGTTATAACAAGGTATTCCAAACCCTGGAAGAAAATAACTGCCAACCAAGAGGCATCCTTTAGAATTGAAAGAGAAGTGAAAACTTCCAAGATAAGAATAAACTTAGCACAACTACTAAGCCAGCATTACTGAAAATATTTAAAGAAATACTATACACAGAAGAACTTACAAACTTCAGAGATCCCCACAGAAGAACTTACAAACTTCAGAGATCCCCAAAGGAAGAGGCTGACTAGAAAAATCAGTTAAGCAAATGAGAATTAGGACCAAATTAAACAGAAGGAAAAATGGTAGGAAAAAGTAAACATCTTTCAATAATAACACTGAATGTAAATGGACTCAACTCTCCAATTAAAAGACACAGACTGGCAAAGTGGATTAAAAAACAAGACCCAGCTATATGTTGTTTGCAAGAGACTCATCTCCTAGGCAGACATCCACAGATGGAAGTGAAATGATGAAAAAGATATTCCATGCATGTGGCCACTGAAAGCAAGCAGAAGCAGCTATACTCATACTGGGCAAAGCAAATTTCAAGCAAAAAATTAATTAGAGGAGACAAATAAGATTGCTTTATAGTGGCAAACAGAACAACCCAACAAGAAGATATAATATTAAAAAATATTTATTCCCCAAACTGGGCACAATAGCACATACCTGTAATCCTAGGACCCAGCAGGCAGAGACAGGAGGTTTGCAGGTTCAAAGGTAGCCTCAGCAACTTAGTGAGATCCTGTTTCAAACTTAAAATAAAAAAAGGGCTAGGTGTGTAGCCTGGAAATGACTCTTCTAAAAAAGGAAATCAGGAAATTAACTCCATTTACAATGGCTTTGGTATGAAGATTCCTCAAAAGACTAGGTATGGAACCACCATATGACACAGCCATACTACCCTAAGTATTTATCCAAAAGAGCTAAAGTCAGAATATTATAGTGATATGTGTATGCCAATGTTTACAGCAGCACAATTCACAATATCCAAATTATGGAACCAGCATAGGTGAGTATCGACAGACGAATGGATAAAGAAAATGTGATAATGCATGAATGCAGGGGTGTAGCTCAGAGGTTGAATGCCCCTGGGTTTAATCCCCAGTAAAGAAAAAAAAAGTCTACTTGTAACAATCACCTTGGGATGCTAGTCATATATACAGATTATTGTAGGGTGTGCATTTAGGGTTAGGGTAGGGCTGTGTTTAGTGTTGCGTTCAGGGTTAGGGGAGTGATTATTGTTGGGGTTAGCTTTAGGATAGGGGTTTTGTTTAGGCTTAGGGTCTGTGTTATGTTTAGGGTATGAGTTAAGGTAGGGTTAGCTTAGATGTTAGGTTTGGGGTTTGGGTTAAGGTTAGGTTTATGTTTAGGGTTGGGGTCTGGTTTAGGGGTTGTGTTACGGTAAGGGTTAGGGTGAGTTTTAGGATTGGGGTTAGGGTTAGACGTTAGGTTTAGGGTAGGGTTAGTATTAGGGATAAGATAAGCATTAGGTTTGGGGTTAGAGTAAGGGGTTGGTTTAGTTTAGGGTTTAGGGTTAGGAATAATGTTACAATATGGGTTAGGTTTAGGGTATTAGCAATGGAGTGATGTGTGTTTGAGAGAGTACATAAAATCTAGTACATATGTAAAATGTTGTAGTTATAGATCATAATGCCTAATCATACGCCCTACTCACAGACCAGAACTATATCGTGTTACTTAGGTAATATAATATACATCAGAATGGAGCAATGTGTTTTGAGAGCATGTATCTAATGTTCTAGATATAGATCATTACAGCTAAGCCATGCCATCACATGTTACACCTTATAACAGAGTGGAGCAATTTGTGTGTGAGAATGTATGATCTAAAAGTCAAATACACGTTCATATTGGATCAAATAATACAAAGAAGAGATATAGGCAATATAACATACAATAGAATGAGGTGATATGTTTGTGAGAGAGCATAATCTAATATAACTTACATAGATGTTACAGTTATAGATCTTATGATCTTACTTAACCATATAACCTACACACAAAATAGACCTGAAATATATAGTAGTACATAAGTAATGTAAATAAAACAGAATGGAGTAATGTGTGTTTGAGAGAAAGTGTATAATCAAAAACGTAACAATGGAGCAGTGTGTGTTTGAGAGAACATATAATTTAATACATAACATACATACATTGTTACAGATACAGATCATAATGGCTAAACCATACAACTCTACACACAAAATAGACCTAAAATATATTGTAATACATAGGTGATGTAACATATAACGTAACTCTAAACCCAACATTAACCCTAAACTTACCCTTAAACCTGATCCTATCCCTAACGCTAACCCTTACACTAACCCTTATCCTATCATGCATACAATGTTACGACTATGGTTCTTAAGAAAACATGGAATCCTACATACAAAATAGACTCGAAATATATTAAGTTACATAGGTATTGTAACATACACAAAAATAGACCTGAAATATCGTGTCTTATAACACAACACAAGAGAGCAATGTGTTTTTGAGAGAGAACATATAATCTAGTACATAACATACGTAAAGTGTTATAAATCATAATGCCTATTCATGCACTCTACACACGGATCAGAAATATATTGTGAATTTAGGTATTATAACATTCAACAGAATGGAACAATGTGTGTGTTGAGAGACTGTTTAATCTATACATAGCATACGTACAATGTTGCAGACATAGCTAGAAATAAACTGTGTAAATATATAGGTAATATGCAGCAGTTTGGGTGAGAGAGAAAGTATGCAGTAAAACATAATATACTTACAATGTTATACCTATAGATCATAATAGCTAAACCGTGCAACTCTTATAAAAAATAGACATGAAGCCAGGTGTGGTGGCACATGCTTATAATCCCAGGACTTGAAAGTCTAAAATAGAAGGATTGCAAGTTTAAGGCCAGCCTCTGCAACTTAGTGAGGCCCTCAGCAACTTAGCAAGATCCTCTTTCTCAATTAAAAAAAAAATAGGGCTGGGAATGGTGATGCACACCTTGTAATTTCAGTACTTGGAAGGCTGAGACAGGAGGATGGCAGGTTGAGGTCAGCCTCAGCAACCCTCGGCAACTTAATGAGGCCCTGTTTCAAAATAGAAAATGAAATAGGGCTGGGGGTGTAGCTCGGAGGTAGAATGCCCCTGGGTTCAATCTCCAGAAACACACACACACACACACACACACACCAACTCTAGGATGTGCCTGGAGGAATTCTTGGCACAGAGGAGGGAAATTTCTGAAATGCATTGAAATCCTTCTGAGGAAACTTTGGGAGGGAACCACAGAGTCACACCGGGCCCAGAGAAAAGGGTCCTTGTGCACCCCATTACTTTCCTGTATTCATGTTTTAATGGTCTTTTGTGTGTGTGTGTGTGTGTGTGTGTGTGTGTGTGTGTGGTACTAGGGACCAAATCCAGGGATATCCTACCTCAGAGCTACACACCAGTCCCACTGTATTTCTTTATTTTGAAACAGGGTCTCGTGAAGTTGCTGAGGGCCTCACTAAGTTGCAGAGGCTGGCTTCAAACATTTCTCAGCCCCCTCCCCCAGTACTGGTTTCTTTTTCTTACAGTGTTAGAAGTAGTAGAGATAATATTAAAAAATTGGAACATAGATGTATTAAAACTCACAGAATTAAAAAAGACTACATTATTTATACCAAGGCTACAAGTTGTTAAAATTTACTTTGTGGCTTTCTTGGAAGTAAACTCATCAGCACTTTTGTTGAGTCAGTTGCATTGGTAGTGTAATTGTAATGGCATACAAAATGTCTGCTGTGTGAACATTGACATCTTATATTTTTAAATGAATTATTTTAGTTACATCAATCTTTGATATTATACCACAAAATGAATTAAGGAAAGTCACTTTTATCTAAATCTTGACTATCTTAAATAAAATTAGAATTTGTTAAAAGTTAGTTAACCCTCAGCTGTCAATGCTTATGGTTCTAAGGTCTTATCTAATGAGAGATCTTCAAGCCTGTTTCTGAGCTTTTCTATGATACTTATCTATTTATCCTTTCTTATTTTATAGTCATTTTGTTATGGTGCATTTTAATAAAAAATCTATTTCCTCTAGGTTTACAATTTTTGCAGATCCTCAGTTCTGCAAAAATAAAGAAAAAGTAAACTTTGCCTTAGGGCAGGGATGGGAGTGGAGGGAGGGGCTGGCGACAGCGCCCCCTCCCCCTCGCAGGCGCGCAGCCAGCTTGGCCACGTGCGGGCTCCTCCCTCCTGCTCCAGCTCAGTGGCTCCCGCGCTCCAGGCACGTCTCAGGCGTCCCTGGGACAGACGCAGGGATAGATGGCTCCCGGGACCCGGGTCTCCCAAAGGGTCCGCGTCGATTGTCCCCCCGTCGGCCCACGGGATCAGCACAGCCTGGCCGGCCGGTGGGATCAGCATGGTGGGTACTCTGCACGGAGCACGGCTGGGCGCTGCCTGGGACGTTGTTTCTCAGCCTGGGCGTGGTCTACCTCCAGATCGGTAAGCGCCATTCCGCCCCCTCAGCGCGGGTCTCCCCAAAGTTGGCTGTACTGGGGAGGGAGTGGAGAGGCTGGGTGCGCCAGCAGTGGTTGCACAGGATGGTGGGGCTTCAGCCATGGAGAGAGATGGGGCGCTAAGGGGCCACAATGACAGATGTGGAACACCTGACCCATTGTCCTGAAGCAGCGACCCCTAACCGGGGATGGTGGAGGGAGGGCTGTTGCGGTATGTGGCAGATCCTTTGGGTTTTGACACCACCACCCTCATGCCCCCCATCCCCTCGCCCTGTATCTGGAGCGAGGATTTGGGAGTTGAGGAGCTGAGGCCAGCGGGTGCGCACAGGGGATCAGGTAGCCACCAGCGCCCACTGTGGGCCCAGAGGTGGCCATGGGCTCCAGGCTCCCTGCTGCCACCTGGTGTGTCTGGTCACTCTATCCCCAGGTGTGTCTTAAGTGTTATTCTCCCCCCAACCGACTGCAGGCTTTATTTTTCATCCTGGCCAGTGCCCTGTCGTCCTGTGCACATGCTCCTCCACCATCCTGGAAGCTTGGAGGACTGATTGGGTCTGGCCTGGCTCCACTTGGTCTCCAGCTCTCCTTTTAAATTAGAGGAAGAATGTCCAGCCAGACGTGGCCATGCCCGTAATCCCAGTATTTGGGAGGCTGAGACAGGAGGATCGCAGGTTGGAGGCCAGCCTCAGCAATGTAGGGGACCCTGTATCAAAACAAAAAAGGGTGGGAGATTTAGCTCAGAAGTAGAATGCTCCTGGGTTCAATGCCCTGTACCCCCCTAAAACAAGAAAAAAAGGAGAAGCTATTCTTATCTTAAATGAAATTAGACCCTAACCTCAATTAAAAAACTTAAATGTAAGTCCCCAAATTATGAAACTGCTAGAAGAGAACATGAGGGACGCCTTAGGCTGTTGGTCTGGACAAGGAGTTTTTGGATATGACCCCCAAAGCACAGGAACCCTAGTGAAGTTGATGAATGGGGTGACACCATACCAAAATATTTCTTCAAGGAAACAATCGTTGTGTAGAGACAACCCACAGGATCACAAAAAGAATCTTTAAAGTACTCATTCAAGAGATTCATGTCCAGAATATAAGGATATCCAGTTTCCCCAATGACATTTGTTGAAGAGACTATCCTATTGCCAGTGTATGTTCTTGTCACCTTAATTAAAAATCAGTTGCCTGTAAGTTTGCAAGTTTATTTCTGGGTTCTCTATTCTGTTCCATTGGTCAGTATGTTTGTTTTCCTTTAAATATCATGCTGTTTTGTTACAATCACCTTGAAATATGTTTTTAAGTTGGGTGTTATAATGCTGTATTTATTTATTTTGCTTAGGATTGCTTTGGTTATTCAGGGTCTTTTGTAGTTCCCTACAAATTTTAGGAATTCTTTTCCTATTTCTGTGAAGAAATTTGTTACTTTGATAGGAAAGTTAATGAATCTGTAGATTGCTTTGGGTAAAGTGGACATTTGAAGAATATTAAATCTTCCACTCTTTGATCTCGGGACATCTTTCAATTTTGTATCCTCTTCATTATCTTTAAATGGTGTTTTGTAATTTTCAGCAGAGAGATCATTCACTACTATGATTCTATTATTCCTAGGTATTTATTTTTGGTGGGTATTTATTGTGTATAGGACTGCGCATCTTGATTTCTTTATCAGTAATGTTGTTATTTGTGTCACAAAAAGCTACTAATTTTTGTATGTTGATTATTTTTACTGCAATTCTTTTCCCTTTTGTATAAATTTTTCATACTGTTTTTTGTGCAATGCAATTACTCATCATAATGGGATTAGAAGTGATACAAACATACATGCACCCACCAATTGGTTTATTTCCCTCTGTATAACAACCTCACTTCCTCTTCCTCCCTCCCCATTCAATGTTAGTGACATGGGTAGTGTAACCTTGTATGGACATAACCTTGTGTTATCTGCAATCATAAGTGAATTTCTTTATCTAGTCTAACAATTTTGTCTGTGTGTGTGTGTGTGTGTGTGTGTGTGTGTATACTGTTTAGGATTTTCTATGTATAAAAACACAACATCTGTAAGAGGGATGATATTGTCCCCTCCTTTCCTATGTGGATGTCCTTCATTTATTTATTTTGTTTTCCTGCTCTGGATAAGACTTCCATCTCTATATTGAAAGAGAGTGGTAAGCTTGGCATTGTGGTGCACACCTTTAATCCCAGTAATTGGGAGGCTTAGACAGGAGAATCTCAGATTCGAGTCCAGGTAGCCTCAGAAACTTGGAGAGACCCCCAGCAACTTAGAAAGAGACCTTGTTTCAAATACAATAATAGAGCCAGGCGTGGTGGCGCAGGCTTGTAATCACAGTACTTGGAAGGCTGAGACAGGAGGATCTGGGTTCGCGGCTAGTCTCAGCAACTGAGAGTGAGGCCCTCCGCAACTTAGTGACACCCTGTTTCAAATTAAAATAAAAAATAGGGCTGGGGGGTGTAGCTTGGAGGTACGGTGTCCCTGTGTTCAATCCCCAGTACCAAAAAAAAAAGAAAAATGAAAACAAAAAGAAAAAGAAAATGAAAAAACAATTAGAACAAGAGTGGTGAAAATGGACATCCTTGTGTTGTTTGTCATCCTAGAGAATATGATTTCAGCTTTTCCCCATTCAGTATGATGTTGACTATGAGGTTTTCATATGTACATAGACTTTATTATGTTGAAGTGTGTCCTTCTATACCATTTTTTGAGGATTTTCATCATGATGGATGCTACATTTTATGGAATGCTTTCTCTACAACTATTGAGATGACCATATAGCTTGTATCCTTTGCTCTCTTGATGTGATACTTTACATTTACTGTACTATAGTATATGTCACTTAATATTTGTATTCCTAGGGTAAATCCCACATGAATATGGCTATAATAACTTTATGTGCTGTTGGTTTCAATTTTCTAGTATTTGGTTGAGAGTTCTTGCATCTTTGCTCATTGTGGCTATTGGCGTGCAGCTTTTTTGTATCCTTGTCTAGTTTTGGTATCACGGTAATGCTGGACCCACAGAGGATGTGTGGACGTGTAGCCTCCTCTAACTGGTACTCATTGTATCTCTCCCTCAGAACTTCTCTTTCTTTCTTGGGTAAATTGCTAACATAGGTTTTACCTTTAATGAACAATCTTCCAATGAGTGCTTTGCAAACATTTTCCAAAAGGTTCTAAAAGGCCAGATATGGTGGTACACCCCTGTGATCCCAGGACTTGGGAGGCTGAGACAGGAAGATTGCAGGCTTGAGGCCAGCCTCAGCAACTTTGCAGGACTCTCAGAAATGTACTGAGACTCTGTTTTAAAACTTATTTGTTTCTACAAATGAATGAGAACATGTGATGTTTGTCTTTCTTCTTTTTTTTTTTTTTTGAGGTGCTTGGAATTGAACCCATGGACATTCGATCTTCGAGCTGCACCCCCAGCCCTATTTTTTGTTCTTTATTTTGAAATAGGGTTTCTCTAAGTTGCGGAGGGCCTCACTAAGTAGCTGAGGCTGATCGTGAACCTGTGATCCTGTTGTGTCAACATCCCAAATACTGGGATTACAAGCGTGCGCCACCATGTCTGGCTGCATTCAGTTTTTTTTGGTATATCAGGAAAGGACAAATTCTGGGCATGGTGGTGCACATTGGTTGAATTTATATCTATGTGAAGACACATTGCTTGAATTTACATCTATGATCTTTCATTTAGTTCAAGTGTGACCTTGAGCAGTCTAGGGTGCTGAACTCTGGTCATCTCATCTATCAAATGTGGATAGGTAGCTGGGTATGGTGGTGCACACCCATTATCCCAGTACTTGGGAGGCTGAGACAGGAGGCGCCACAGGTTTGAGGCCAGCTTCAGCAACTTGGTAAGACTTTAAGCAACTTAGTGAGCCCCTGTTTGAAAATGAAAATAGGGCTGGGGTGTCACTCAGAGGAAAAGTATCCATGGGTTAAATTTCTAGTATTACACCAAAAAAATGTATACATATATCTATATATATGGGCAAACTACAGAGGCCATGTGTGAGGAAAAAATGAAGTATACATACCAAATACGGAAGTGGCGCATAATAACCTCCATGGAAATGATGTCTGATATTTCAGTTATACATTTCTTTGTACATGTGACTTGGGTGACTTAATGCAGTTCTTTTAATAGTAATCACCTCTGCTGATGCTGCCTAGAAGAATAAAATACCTTTTACAATAATAGAATGTTTTAGCAATGTCTTGATAGAAGTCTGGTGGTATTTTAGGAGTTCTGTAGAATTTACCAATGTATGCACATGTCATAGCTGGGCTTGGACCCTTATTTATTTATTTATTTATTTATTTATTCATTTACTTATGTATTTATTGGTGCTGGGGATTGAACCTGGAGGCATTCTATCTCTTTGCTACACCCCCAGCCAATTTTATTCCTTCTTTGGAAACAGGGTCTCACTAGGTTGCTGAGAGCCTCCCTAAATTGCTGAGGCTTTCCTTGAATCTGCAATCAATCCTCCTGTCTTAGCCTTCCAAGTACTAGGTTACAAGCGTCCACCACCACCACGCCCGGCTCACATCTATATTTTGATGCTGTGAAGGAGAAGTCTGTAAAGGAGACAGAACAAGTTAGGGGATGGAAAGCCAGGTAAATGTAATGATGTTGATTTCTGAGAAGGGCTTCTGGCAAAAAGGAAGGTCAGGCCCTGTGTGCTGAAGAAAGAAAGTGAGCAACAGGGTGACCAAGGACTGATCATTAGACTTGGCTTCATGGAGGTTCCTGATGCTCTCAGTAGATTCAGGTGTTGTGGACCAAAGCTGATGGAATGAGTTCTGTGAGAATAAAAGTTGAGGGAGTTGAGAAAAATACTATATGTTTCTTTTTATGATTACGGAGGATGAGATGAAGTGATGCTGGGCCAGGGCATTAACAATGGTGGTCTCTGAGATGTGAGGATGGTCTCATTCCAGAAAGTCTGTATTTTTCCCTTGTTTGTGGCCTGAGACAATCCATTTATCTGTGTTAGGCAAAGTCTGCCCTCAGATTAGCATGATATCTCTCCAGGTCAAACATTTAGCTGAATTTTAAGAATCGATTTATGTACTTATTAGGGTTATCTGAGAACTCCTCTAAGTCTGTTTTTATTCTCCTACTGTCATTATAATAAAAGGGCATGTGTGCTTTTTGAAGACTGAACTCTGAACCCGATTCCTATAAAGGCAACAGGGTGGAGGAAGCAGAGCCTGAGGTGATTGTGTCTTGATGGCAGAAAATGTCAGTGTCAGGCATGTGAGAGACAGCAGACAGATCAGAGTAAAGAAGAGAACTCAATGGTGATTCTGGAGTGGGGTGGGTCTCACTGCCTTGGAAATGCAGTATCCGCCTTGACCTTACAGACATGGTTCCTAGAGTGCAAACAAACAAACTCCCACCAGAAAACAAAACAAAAGCAAAACAAGGGAGAGGTTTAAGTATTTTGCAAGGCATACATAGGTGCAATCATATGTACATTTATTTGTTCATGTAAAAAAATGAAGGTGGGGACTGTAATCAACCTTGTGAGACTGTTTTAAAATAGGGCTTGGGGTGTAGCTCAGAGTTAGAATGTCCTGAGTTCAATCCCAGTATTACCAAAAAAAAAATTATAAATAAATAAAAAAAAAAGAGCTGTGTGTGGTGGTCCATGCCTGTCATCCTAGTATTTGAAAGGCTGAAATAGAAGGATTTTAGGTTTGAGGCCAGCCTTTGCAACTTAGGGAGGTCCTCAGCAACTCAGCAAGATCCTGTTTCCTAAAAAAAACAATATGTAGGGCTTGGCGTGTTGATGCACACTGTGTAACTCTAGTAGTTAGAAGGCTAAGACAGGAGGATCGCAGGTTGAAGCTAGCTTTGGGAAGTTATTGAGGCCCTGTTTCAAAATAGAAAATTAAATAGAGCTGGGGGTGTAGCTTGGAGGTAGAATGCCCCTGGATTTCATCCTCAGTATGACATTAAAAAAAAATTTGTTGTGCAGAGGTAGCGGAGGTGCAGGTGGTAACTGAGGCCTGTCAGGGCAGGGGGGCATGGTGGTACCTTGGAGCCACTGAGGACATAGTGGGTTTTAGGAAATGGAAGTTTTCAGTACTTGGAGGCAGGAGTCGGCAAACTTTTTTTTTTTTTTGGTGCTGTAGGTTGAACCCAGGCATTCTATCTCCGAGTTTAATGCCCAGCCCTTTTTGCTGGGTTGATTCTTTAGAAGATTTCAGGTATAGTAAAAAATGCTGAGCATGCTGCAGGTGACATTTTGATGGGATG
Source organism: Glis glis (assembly GCA_004027185.1). Taxonomy (NCBI): domain Eukaryota; kingdom Metazoa; phylum Chordata; class Mammalia; order Rodentia; family Gliridae; genus Glis; species Glis glis. Next base: position 10,876 of record PVJS01055948.1, read on the forward strand.
TGCACACCTGGATCTCTTCCTGGGAAGAAATGTGCAGTTCTCAGGTATGCTGCTTTGAAAATCAAAACCCATGACAATGACAATCATTTGATTTTGGGGATTCAGAATGTTTCTTTATGGTTAAGCAGTCTAGCCATGAATCATTGGTTTGCAGTTTGATAAAGTCTTTTCTTTGTGTATGTGTAAGGTACTAGGGATTGAACCTGGGCATATTCTATGTGAGCTACATCTTAAATCCTGTGTTATTTTTTATTTGTTAGCAGGGTCTTGCTAAGTTGCTGAGGGCCTCCCTAAGTTGTTGAGGCTGGGTGTGAACCCATGATCCTCCTTTCTCAGTATCCGTAGTATAGAGATAACCAGCATGTATCGCCACACATGGCTCTGTTTAAGACTTTGAATCTGGTGACATTTCACTCTGTTTCTGGAACCTCTGAGAAACCTGAGAAACCTCAAGGTCAGGATGGAGTGCTACCTAGGGCTTAGCTGTAGAAAGAAGCTGAGGAGCCCCTGGAAGGTGCCAGAACAGTGGCATGCATTGAACCGTGTTTAGGAATCATAGAGGAAGCCCACACATTTTCTGGCCAGAACAGTCAGGCACAGGGTGGCTTGAGAGGCTATGCTTGGAAAGCAGCTTGGGTTCCAGAGGAACTGGTGAATTGGAAGTGTTAGCACAGCTCGTCTCTCCGCCGTGTTTGAGGGTCAGGTTTGAGGACTCAGGCAAAGCTAGAACCCACTTTGTGTGTGTCTGTGTGGTTACCAGTGATTTAACAGAGGAGTGTTCTGCCTCTGAACTACATCCTAGCCCTACTTCATTTTTTTGTGGTATTGGGGATTGAAACCTGGGACATTCTACCTATGACCTTTTTTAATTACACACAGGGTCCCAGTAAGTTGCGGAGAGTTTTGATAAACTGTTGAGGTTGTCCTCAAACCTGTGCTCCTCCTGTCTCAGCCTCCCAATTACTGGGATGACAGGTGTGTGCCAGCATGCCGGCTTTGACCACACTTTTTGCCTGATTAGGAAAGAAAGGCGGGAGCCAGAGAGCAAGGGTAGCCTGGGCTTGTCTTGCCGCATCTATCTTGCCCAGGAAGAGCTCCTTGGGGAAAGCTCGGATCGGTGGACTGGCGTAGAGCTTGCGCCGGCTCGCGGCGAGGGACATCAGACCCTGTCAGGCTCGTGCCACAGCCACCCGAGGTAGGAAGAGCACGCAGCTGCTCACGCTGTCCGCCTTCCCTTTAGCACCAAAGTCATCTCCTGCTTATTGCCACTGCCCGGCGCCGGCATGAGGGCGTCTGTGTGCTTGCCTATTTGCAGTCCCTTCGAGGCTCCGGAGATTCTTGGCGTAGTGGCTTGACTGCCCGTCTGCTCTGCGTTTGCACAGGCACGCCCTATGCAGGTACAGAGGGGCGTGGCCCCGCTGCCTCAGAGGCCGGCACTTACATAGGCATGCCTTATTTGGGTGGGGCCCCACCGGCTTGACGCCTGGCTCCACTGAGCTTGTGTGGTCACAGCCATTGCAGGTGATGTAGGGGCTGGGCCTCACTGGTTTGATTGTCCATCCTCTTGCTGGAGGGATGGCGGCGAGGGGCACCGGCTTAGTGAAGCTGTCCTCAATCGTTGGCC
>PVJS01055949.1:0-12500 GCA_004027185.1 Glis glis
GAGAGAGAGAGAGAGAGCTGAGGCTGGCCACGAACCCAGATCCTCCGGTCTCCACCTCCCAAAGTACTGGGATTACAAGCGTGCGCCACCACGCCCGGCTCTGAGCCGTCTTTACATGGGGGCTGACACAGCATTCACACCCTTTACCTATGGTTCGTGTTCATCAGAATTGGTTTTTCTGTTACTTGCAACTGAAGAGTTCCTAACTGGTTACTAATATCCAAAGTGTCGTACACATTAGAATCAAGGACCAGAGATCAATAACAGGATGGTATTTAGATGAAGATGTCAACTGTGAAAGTCTTTGGGTAGGGTGGCTCAGTGGTGGGACTCAGGCTCTTTTCACCCTGTACAGAAGTAGCGATAGCAGGACCCCAAGAACGGTGAGACTTTCTGGGTCGGGCAGGCTGGGTGCTGACCGTGTCCTGCGCAGGTCATGCATGTTCCACTTTTTGGGTCTTTCCCATTGCCTGGCAAAGAATGACTAGTCCATGTGTGTTCAAGGATGGCTTAAGGCAGTTCACCTGGAAGAGTCCCAGGCCACTGTCTTCTGGGTAAGGGAGGGGACAGATTCTGAGTAAACATCACTTAACAAGCAGATACTGGGAACTCTTCTTGCTCCACTAGACTAGGAGCTTCTGGAGCTGCCCTATCTAGTGCAGCAGCCAGCAGCCACTAGCGGCTGTTGCACACTGGGAATGTGTCCTGTGTAAACTGACATGTGTTGTAAGTGTAAAATCCATGAGGGATTTCTCAAGACAGTACAAAATTTTCAAAAAAGTGAAACATCTTATGCATACTTGTTTATGTTCATCACATTTGAATTGAAAATATTTGGGATATATTGGGTTAAATAAAATATATGGGGCTGGAAATGTAGCTCAGTGGTAGAGTGCTTGCCCAGCATGTACGAGGCCCTGGGTTCAATCCCCAGTATCACAAAAAAAATAAAAAATAATTTTAATAGAATTCATATTATTTTTACCTCTTTTTTTACTTTTATTAATGTGACTACTAATGTAGAAAATTTAACACAGCATGTGTGGCTCACATTATGCCTCTACGGACAGCTCCCCCTATAGGACAGAGGTGGCATTTTATTTGCTTTGTATGCTAATGCCTGGCTCAGAGAGTTTTCCACCTTGTGTTTGGCTGGGAAGACTCCTGACTGAAGTTGCCATTGCGAGCCCCGTCAGCACAGCCGTGGCCTGTGTCTGCGGTGGCGGGCCTTTCTGCAGCGCTTGCACCCTGTCATGGTGGTCTGAGGAAGCAGCCTGGGAGTGGAAGGCAGTCTCCTCTGGAGAAAGTGACCCTCCTGGAGGCAAAGTCCAGGAAAGAGGTGGCCTCAGACAGGAAAGGGGCTTTGGGAGGCAGGCCTGGGGAGGCTGGAGAAGCGAGTCCTGCCTGTCCTGGTCTTCACTCCTGTGAATCTGGACACAGAGGGTTCTAGATATGGCAGAGGGCACTTGGGGAGTGGGAATAGGTTGTGCCACACAGAGGCAGGCCGGACGCAGGTGGGGAAAGGGTGTCAGGGGACCCAGTGGGCCCTGAGAGCGCGCCGCCTCATAGTCCAGATCGCCTGGGTGGGGTTCCTCTGTTCACGTCCTTGAACAAAGCCTGATCTGCAGGCGGCCGCAGTTGAGTGGGGACTTGGGGTCCAGGCCGGGTTGGGCCAACGTGGCGGTGGCGGTGGCGGTGGCGGTGGCGGCGGAGCTTAGGGAGCCTGGCTGCTCTGTGTGGAGAGGCTTGCTGCAGGATGAGCTCAGCACATCAGGCTCTGGGAGTGATTTATTTATATATCATGCTATGGGAGTTACTTGTCAATCTATGTCTGAAGTGTGTCTGGCAGGACCACCCCAAACCGATGAAACCAAAAAGTGCCCAGATGATCAGGAAAGGCTTTCTCTAGCCTGGGTTGGTTCAGGCTTCTTTGCCAAATGACCTCCAGGACTTGCCTAAACCCAGACTTTCACTGGCTCTGTGCCAGGAATCTTCTAGGGTGTCCCAGGATCCCATCCCATAGTACAGAGGGATGTCTTCCATACCTGTCTTCTATACCTGTATCTACTTCGATTGTCACATCTATTATTTGCTTATTAGTGGCCCTGTCTCCTCTACAGATTGTATATTTAACAAGAGCAGGGTTCATTGTTACAGCACCCGGCCGTGGAATAATGTCTGACACAGAGCACGTATTCAAGTAATTTTTTTTTAAATAAAAGTAAGCAGATGGTTAAGGACATGGGATTATATGAACAGACATGGACACACAGACATTTCTGGGTTTGAATTCAGACCTCACTCTCTGCTAGTGGGGAGGAGGCACCCTTTAACTCTTGACCTCATTGTAAATGGCTTGGTGATACCCCTAGAGCTTTCTTTTATTCATTCAACAAATCTATATTGGGCACTTTCAATGTGCCAGGTTCTATGCTAGGTGCTGAGATAAAAAAAATATTAAAGTGCTCAGGACAGTGTGTGGCACCTGGTGGATACATGTACACATTATTTACACATCTACACTTATACATATGTAATGATGACCCTGTTGTCTTTAATAGTCTTAGTCTTCTATTTAGTTCTTATTGAAGAGACATGGCCTTATTGCTTCATTGGGATAGAGTGGGAAGACTCTCTATGTAAGTATATTTTCCTTGCCCAGACCTGAAATAAGGGTGATAAGAAACTGAATTCAGGGCTCTGGGGCTTGGTGCAGACTGTTGGAATTGCAGCTGAGCACAGGCTGGAGCTTAACTCTCTGCGTTGTCTGAATCTGCCTACATTTTGGTGTAGACAAATGAGAGACCCAAGTCATCGCATGATCCTGAGAATTGTGAAGCCGAGTAATTCCCTATATCCTGCCCCCAAAGGAGAGATCAGATTTGAATCCTTTTTCTACAGCTTCTCTATAGCCCCCCGAGGAGCTCCAATGGATGGAGGACCTAGGAATTATCTTTTGGGAAGAAAGGATTTAAAACAAAGTTGTTGGTTTTTATTGGGGTCTTGTAAATTTCCAGCTTGCCAGGATGGTGATTCCCACAATTTTCTGGGGAGAAAAATGTAGGAGTGGGGGTGATAGGCTTTAGTTGTTTGCTTCTAAGAAATCAGTACCAGCCAGTTATTTTTAAAGTGGTTCTTTAAGCCGGGCATGGTGGCGCACGCTTGTAATCCCAGTACTTGGGAGGCTGAGACAGGAGGATCCAGGTTCGCGGCCAGCCACAGCTACTTAGTGAGGCCCTCTGCAACTTAGTGAGACCTTTCAAAATAAAGAATAAAAAATAGGGCTGGGGGTAGGTAGAATGCCCCTGGGTTCAATCCCCAGAACCACACAAAAAAAGTGGTTTTTAAGATTAGACATTTTCCACAAGTTACTCACAGAGTAAACAACGTAGTTTCTTGGGAAAATCTACTGTGTTGATGATGTCTTAATCAGTGTCACGCTAGTGCTAATGGCACCAGAAACTCTGAGGGAGAGCTGGCCGTTTGCTTTTGGAGGAGGGCTGTTGAAACTTGCAGCTTTCTGGTTCACTGGTACATTCACCAAATCAAAATCTTTAGGGATGACACTAAGAAAGATTGACAGTTTAATAAGGAATTGGCATTGATTTTCAAGATCAAATCAAGCACTGTTGTCATTTTTTATCCATGCCCATAGACCTAAAATCAGCCCTATGCCCCAAATTCGTTTTAGAGGTCCACTCTTCTCTTGCCAAAGACTGTCTGTCTGCCTTGATTTGGTGTTTTAGCCTCTGTCTGTTTCTCATTCGATCTGTCAGTTTCTAGCTGTATGACTGGGTGGGCACTTTTCCATCTCTGCAGAATCCCGTTGAGAAATCTCAACAACCTCCCTTTCTGCAATAAATGACCTTTCCTCTGATCTCTGGTTTACAGCCTCAGAATCCTTAACTTACTTCCCAGTTGATATAGTCTTGATTTCATCCTGATCTTCTCTTCTCTTCTCCTTGGAGCGTGTGTACTGTGCTAATTGTCGGACAGAACCAAAATGCTACAAATCGGACAGAGCCCAGTGCCTCTGCCAAGGGATTCTCCTGGCTTTGTGGCCTTAGTTGCTATTTAGTGTCCTGTCCTTTCTTAAATCTCAAGCATTAAGCTCTTTTCCTAGGATGCAAGCCTGGGTAACCTTGATGATCTTTTAGCTGTAGCCCAAGATTTGTGGCTATCTCTCTCTCTCTTTTTAAGGATTTTGTATTATCTTCTTCCTATGACTCTTTACAATTTCTGTTTGTTACACTACCAATACTGCATGACCAGAATTAGAAAATGTTGACTCTGTTTATAGCCTTTATTTTGTTCTTCTTTGTCCTTGGCATACTCTCACCTTCTTTATTTTTTTGGAGTTGTCAAACTACGTATGCTAATCTTTGAGAACTATAGATTAATGAAGAATTCCACGTTTTCCTTGGTGATTCTCTTCATGTGTACTGTAAGTGAGAATGGTTATGTGTGTATTCAGAATTTAGTTGTCTAGTGTAATGGAGTTGATTGGACTCCTCACTTGTTCAGTTACTAAATGGTTACATAACCTGACTTGGGCTGGCTATTTTGCCTTTCTGAGCCTGTCTCCATAGCTTTAAAATGAAGGTAATGGTATTTACCTCAGAGGATCATTCTGAGGTTTACATTAGCTTCATACCAGCAAATTACTGAAGACTTCCAAATAGCCTTTAGAGAAATAATTGATTCTTAAAATCTGTAGACTTTTGATTTCTGATTTGAAAGAAAATGAAAAAGAGGCCAGATATTTTAAATACTTTCATGGAGTTTGCAAACCATTTTGGAGTGAGGTGTGCTACATAAATTAAAATTTTAAATCAAAGTAAAATTAGAAATGGAATGTTTCTGAAATTTTCTAATGTTTAGGTAAAAAGCCAAATTATGAACCATTTTGCAAGTTGTTTTTTTTTTCCTAAAAAGATCTACCAACTTACTCAAAATTGGTAGGAATCATCATTTTTGGAATGCTAAGGCTCACTTCAGAGACATCTTCAAGTTTTCATTGCATAGGGAAAACAAGGGTTGGCAAATTGTTGAAACCATGCTTCTTTTGAAAGAGATAAAATTATATCAAACCATCTTTTACTACAGTATCTGCCTATATCACCCAAGGATGATCATCCACCAACTCTGTCACCCGTGGTACCAGATGCTCACCACCCCGGGTGATGACGTCAGTGTGTTAGCTTTCCATTACTGTAACAAACACCATAACCAACTTATAAAGAGGAAAGGTTTATTTCAGCTCACAGTTCTGGAGGTTCCTGTCCATGATCAGTTGGCCCCATTTGCTTCTGGGCCTGTGTCGAGGGAACACATCATGATGACAGTGTATGGCAAAACCATTCAGCCCATGGCTGAGATGTGAAAGAGAAAGGGGAAGGGGATGGAGTCCCATAGTTCCCTTCAAGGGCCCACCCCAATGTCCTGAACACCTCCCATTAGGCCCCACCTCTTAAAGATATCACCACCTCCCAGTAGCGCCAAGCCTTTACCACATGGACCTTTGGGGGACATTTAAGATCCAAACTGTTGCAGTCAGGTGACAGTGCCCTGGTGGAGAGCATTGCCGTGAAGGAACTCAGGAAGGGCTGGCATCTTGTTATCCATGTTTTGGCTTGGATGCTAACCAAGGTTCATCTGTTCTACCCAACAGTAGTTTTTGTGGGGCTTGCTATTTATACATTTTGGAAGGACCTATTTACAAAAAAGAATATGAAATTACAAATACAAAATAAGGTCTAGAACGCCCCCCCTCCACGAAGTACCTAAAGCTTGGGCTTCGATTGCCTCACGTGAATCTGCCTCATTGCCCCACCAATGAGCTCTATGAAATGTAGGAGCTGAAATCCTGCAGACTGATGAGCAGGTTAAGTTTAAGGCTGGTAATGGTTGATTTTCCCTCATCTTCACTGGCTGAGCAGTTGTTAGAAAGCTGGGAATTGTAAAAGATGAATTTGAGGATGAGCACCAAGATGTTTTGTAATTATAATTTGTATTTCATTACACTGTGCAAGATGTCAATGTTAAAGTCATTTTTAGGCTAATAAAAATGCCAAGAACTACTACTGTTTTCTATGTGCAATTTATCAGACTTCTGTAGATGCATTTCAGGGCCATCTGTAGTCTTTTAGAATAACTTGCAAACTATGTGCAATGTAATAGAATAGTTCGCTATAGATCATGATTTCAGGGTCATTGTGATTTCTGACCCACCAGAAATGTTCTTGTAGAGATTGGAGCATAAATGTTCCTGTGAATTCTTATATTAGCATAAATATCAGAAAGCCAGCTTTTAAAGTTTCTGTTTAAGCTCAGGTTTGGGAATTTCTTATCTGGCTGTTTTAATCTTCATGCTCAAATTGGTGTGTCAGTTATCATCAGAGTCTTTTAACTGGTTTCATCATTTAAATTATATATTTATTTTTAAACATTCCTTGAATATGGTCCTATGTGGATTCTTGAGTGTGAAGATGTGGGTTTATTTTGGTTACCCTCCTAGAATTTTAGGACTAACACTCATTTTCCTCATGGAATATTTTGCTAACAGCCCTGAAACAGTTAATTTGGCCCTGGGGGCAGCACAGGGCCCTATTTTCAGAGAACTGCAAAGTCAGGTTGCCTCTTTTCCCTTTCCCTTTTGGCATCTGTTCCCTGGCCCTTCCCTTGCCTGGAGCCTATGGAACAGCAGCCTGTTCCAAACCCCCCATTCTCCTGTTTTGCTCAGAGGCTGCCTGCTTACAACCATTGTAATGTACAATTAGCACTGAAGCACATGCAGATAATAAGAGAATCATCATAAAGGCACTAAACAGAGCAAATAACATTTCAGGCTGGATTTAATCCCAAATACCTGGCGCTCTGAAGCAGGGAGGTACAGAAACCCAGAAGCCAAGATGGTGCTGCCCTTAGTGTGGATGATTGGAATTATATACACATATACAATTATATATATACATATAACCACAAGGGTCAAATTCTGATATTAATCAGGACTTTATGCAGAGTGAGTAAATATTGTTAAACTAAAGCTAAAAAGGGCTGGGATAAAATGATGAGCCCTTTAAGTTTAATGCAGCATTCAAACAGTCCTTCTGGCCAAAGGATGGCAAGAGAGACAGTCTGATTAGGTAGGAAGGGCGAAACCTTCATGAGGGTGGGGCCCTTGGCTCTTGGACCAACTTTAAACTATAGGGTGGGGCTACTGTCTTGGCTTTGGCATAGCCATTTACCTCTCTTTGCACCACCTTCCTTAAAAGGGGGAGCAGGAAGTGAAAAATACCTAGAGATGTCTCCTGGGGGTAAGGCATCGTCCCAGCTTCTATTCCAACTAATAAGTTCATTTGAATTACAGTACTAGCTAACAGTTAAGTGCTTACTCCAAAGCACAGCCAAGGTTGGGCGAGGTGAATTCACTTTCCCAAGTTCACACAGCCATGATGAGCCCAAGTGTGAATCTGCTCAGTCGGATTCCAGCTTAAGGGGGCTCAACCCACACCAGGACCTGAACCTGGATCAGGCTCCCCGCCAGGTCTCCTCCCTCTGGGCTTTCTTGAAGCTGTCATCACAGGAGGACGCCTTTGTTCAGGTGTTGGGGGATCCTTGAAATGCTCCTGTTCTTCAGCCTCTCCCTCTATTTTAGTCAGTGTTCCATTACTGTAATAAGTACCAGAGATAAGTCACCTTACAAGGAGGAAAGGTTTATTTTGGCTCACAGTTTCGGAAGTTTCAGTACATAACTGCTTGGCCCTGTTGGTTTTGGGCCTGTGGGGAGGCAGTACATCAAGGAAGGAGCACACGATGACAGAAGCTGCTCAGCTCCTGACAGTAAAGAAGCAAAGAGAGAGTAAGATGCTGGGGTCCCAATATCCTCTTCGTGGGTGTGCCCCCAGTGACTTGACTTCTTTCCACTAGGTCCCACCTCCTAAAGGTGCAACCACCTCGCAATAGCACCACACTCTAGGGACCATGTCTCCAACACATTGGCCTTTGGGGGACAGTCAAGATCTGACCTCTAGCACCCTCCAGCTTCAGGCTACCACAGTTGAGATGTGGGATAAATCTAGGCTTGGAGACTGGATGGTTAGAAAGCACAGAAACAAATCTATCGCCAGAGGGGAGGGCCAACTTTGGCCGTGTAAATCCAAACACCTTGTTCTCCTGTAGATCCAGGCACACTTAGGGAAGCATGGGAGACACAGCTAGGGGCTGATACACAATAAATAGGTCAGCCAGGCGTGGTGGCGTATGCTTGTAATCCCAGGACTTGGGAGGCTGAGACTGGAGGATCTGGGTTCTCAGCCAGCCTCAGCTACTTAGTGAGGCCTCTGCAACTTAGTGAGACCCTGTTTCAAAATAAAGAATAAAAAATAGGCCTGGGGATGTAGCTCAGAGGTAGAATGCCCCTGGGTTCTATCCCCAGTTCCGCAAACCAAACAAACAATAAATAGGTCTTAGTATTGCCTCCTGTTTCTTGTAAACTCTCTCAGGCAGTGTGCAGAGCTGAGAGCTGATGATTTATTAATTACATTTTCCAGATGGAATGGCAGCCCAAGGGGCGGTTTTCTACCTAAAATAGACACCGAAGATGCAGAGACGCTCAAGGTCTAGTACCTAACCTTAATGTTTTCATCTTTGAAGCTAAGCTCAAAAAGGCTGCCACGTTGGAGGAAACCGACAGAACCCTTCTTTACAAATAATTTCTAGCCTCAAAACTTCAATTTTTACAGAATTCCATCAGAAAGCAAAACTACATTGACAACTTGCTGCTGTATTTAAATTGCAAAGTCTTTCCAGATAATTTTTAATAGTGCTCAGTGAGAGTGAAATAAGGATGGAATCCTTTGTTTGGGTAGAAAATTTATTTGAGATTCTGCATGCTATACAGTATCTTAAATGCCCAGAGGGGCCTTTTACCCATATACCTGCAAGTTGGATATGACTTCAGTATATGTTTTTTTTTTTTTTTTTTTTGCAGTACCGGGGATTGAACCCAAGGGCGTTCTACCTCCGCGTTACACCCCTGGCTCTATTTTTTTTATAGTTTATTTTGAAACCGGGTCTCACGAAGTTGCGGAGGGCCTCACTAGGTAGAAAGAGAGAGAGAGAGAGAGAGAGAGAGAGAGAGAGAGAGAGAGAGATCTGAGGCTGGCCGCAAACCCGGATTCTCTGGTCTCCGCCTTCCAAAGTACTGGGATTACAAGCGTGCGCCACCATGCCCGGCTAGCATATGGTGTTTTTAAACCCAAAGTAAATGAGTATTTTGCAAAGCTTAAGTGTGTGGGAAGTTGTTTTGTTTTGGGGTTTTTTTTGGCATCATTTTAAATCTCCTAATAAAGCTGCTGAACTGTAGAAAACAAATCACTGGTCTCCAAAGGTTGCTGGAAGTTATTATTTTTGTTTGCTCAACATGAAGATAGCTAATCTCCAACACATCACATTGTGTGTGTTTTTCTCCTCATGGCATTAGAGTATTAGTCCTCATCACAATATATACTTATTAGCTCTTTTTCCCGTTTTCATGGTGTGTATTTTAATAGCAGAAGGGGATTTGCTGATGATTAGGAAGGAAAATGGAGAAAAAATTCTTATTACATGAAATGATTCTTTGCTTGCATAAAGAGGATTCTCTGGGGCTTAATTGGGAAAAAAACCAAACAGGAGATAAATGTCCTAGATGTTTACAGGTTAAACATTCCGTAAGTGGATCCGAAAACAGCCCTTCCCACAGTCTCAGGGTGGCTAATTGCTGAAACATCAAAACCGTCTGAGCAACTTCATATCCCCCAGAGATCGACACTCACAACAGGATAATGCTTACCCCAAGAGAAGTGTCACAGTAGGGACTCGGCATAATTTGCTGATATGATATCAAAAATAGCATTAAGGTAATTACATTTTGCACTTGTGATATTTCTCGGGCAATAATACAGTAGAATTTTGCACTTTTTTTTTAGTAACCTGGTCATTTTAAACTTTTTTTTTAATGGAGCTGCAATGAATCTGATGTATTTGATGGGTTGTTTTTTTCTTAAATGTGTGCTCCATTTATAAATGCATGAATGCAGTCATTAGCCCAACCATATGACCGGGGTTAAAAGATTGAGAGTGGTAAATAGGAAATTGTTTTAATGGACACAGTAAAAAGTATCTTTTTAAATTATAATAGCAGAGAAGTGAGAAAGGATAAGGACCTCCTTCTCCAGGGGCAGGTTGTTACAGCAGGAACACTGCCCCGGAGGCCAAAGACATGGACTCCAGATTGGCTTCCCTGGCTCTTGCTGTGTGACCTGCAAGTTACCCACCTTCTCTGAGCTACTCCTTCAAGCAGCACTGGGTGGACTAATCTCTTGCAGACCATCCCAGTTATAATACCCATAATTCCAGTGAGAATTAAAAATTTTCCTTTTTATTTTTTATTATTTTTATTTTTTGGCAGTACCAGGGATTGAACCCAGGGGCATTCTACCTCCAGGATACACCCCCAGCCCTATTTTTTTTTAATTCTTTTTTATTTTGAAACAGGGTCTCACTAAATTGCAGAGGGACTCGGATCCTCGGGTTTCAGCCTCCCAAGTACTGGGATTACAAGGGTGTGCCACCACACCCAGCAAATTTTTCCTTTTTAAAAAAAACTTAACTCTGTTAAAACATCTTCAGGATCATTTTTTAAATCCAGAGTTTTATTTCACCAATGAGGTAACATTTCTTTTTACCAAGGGAGAAGCATAGCAATCTAAATATTGAGGCTTGTACTGTATGTTCTTTGTACTATTAAAATTCTGGCAATGGGTTCTGGTAAAGAATGTTACTGATTGAATTTCACCAAAGAAACCCTCGTCTTTCTGTTGTTCCAGAGGGACATGGTGGTGAATCTCAGATGCTGCCACATTCTTCAACCACTCATGTCCCAGTGTCACCCATGGATTCATTGGGCAGATTTTTACTGAGAAACTACTACGTGCTGACACTGTGCTCGGTTCAGAATATGCGATAGTAGAGTTTCAGTGCTCACTGTCCTTTAGCTGGGAGCCCTCGTACATGGTGGCTCTGCTTGAACATAGCCTTCTCCTGGCACCCCCCAAATGGTGTCCTCAGTCCTCAATCCCATATGACCCTCAAGCGAGGCTCCCCACAGGTAAAGGACCATGCCACCTTGACCCAAATTCAGTTTCCTGGGGTAGATAAGTTAGTTGAGCCAGATGTCATCCTTTGTCCAATCAGGTGTGTCTGGATGTGCAGGAAGCAGTCAGATGATAAACAGGGCCCTGGGAGGAGACACTAGGAACCTTGCTGCTACCTGGGCTGGGGCATCCGTAGAGGGGAGACACTATGGATGCATGGATCTGAATCAGATTGTGGGGTGCTTTATGTAACCAAGGCCTTGTCTGGCATCTCATACCCAGGGGAGCTCCAAGAGTAAAATGCTGGCTGTTGATGGTAGCTGGCTCCATCCAGTGCCAGAGAACTTTAGGATCTGCTGCGACTTTGATTTTCCACACCCTGCTCCTATAATTTCATTTGAGACTGAGACTCCTGCCAGGGGATTTCATAGCCATCCCCTTCCCATAGTATACGACACTTTTCACTGGGTCACCAAGACACAAGGAAGCCGGGACACAAGTCACAGGGAAGGAACCTGTGTCTGTTGAAATCCAGCCCGTAAACATCTCTGCCCTATGTCCCCAGCATCCTTCAGTGTGGCAGGTGCTCCTGTGAAATGCGCTGGCATCCATTAGAGATATCCTTTCACCCCTGCTAAGACTCTAGATGATATATATATATATATATTTTTTTTTTTGGCGGTACCGGGGATTGAACGCAGGGGCGTTCTACCTCCACGCTATGCCCCCGGCACTATTTTTTTTATGCTTTATTTTTGAAACCGGGTCTCACGAAGTTGCAGAGGGCCTCACAAGGTAGAGAGAGAGAAAGAGAGAGAGAGAGGAGAGAGATAGATCGATCGATCAATCGATCGATTGTGCACACGCGCATGTGTGCTGAGGTTGGCCGCGAACCCGGATCCTCTGGTTTCCACCTCCCAAAGTACTGGGATTACAAGCATGCGCCACCACGCCTGGCCAGATGATATTTTTAAAGACCTATTTGAGCAGCTTCCCTGAAAATAACTGCAAAGATTCTGTCTATAGAGTAGTATCTCATTATACAATGAGTTGTGTGAGGGAATATTATAAAACACCCAATATTTTTACCCAAGAAAGAAATAAAAAGAGCCAGGTGTGGTGACACACTCTTGTAATCCCAGTACAAGAGTGCTGGGATTGTAATCAAGAGCCAGGTGTGGTGACACACTCTTGTAATACCAGTACAAGGAGGCTGAGATGGGAGGATCTGGGTTCGCGGCCAGCCTCAGCTACTTAGTGAGGTCCTCCCCAACTTAGTGAGACCCTGCTTCAAAATAAAGAATAAAAAATAGGGCTGGGGGTGTAGCCTGGAGGTAGAATGCCCCTGGGTTCAATCCCCAG
>PVJS01055950.1:0-12498 GCA_004027185.1 Glis glis
CCCAAGAGCATGGGAGATCTTTCCATCTTCCAAGATCTTCTTCAATTTCTTTTTTCAATGTTTTGTAGTTTTCCTTGTAGAGGTCTTTTACCTCCTTGGTTAGGTTTATTCCCAAGTATTTTATTGTTTTGGGGGATATTGTGAGTGGAAATGTCTTCTGGATTTCTTTTTCAGTGGATTTATGGTTGGCATACAGAAAAGCTTCTGATTTTTTAAGGTTGATTTTGTATCCCGACACTTTGCTGAATTTGTTGATCAGTTCAATGAGCCTTTTGGTTGAGTTTGCTGAATCTTCTAAGTATAATATCATGTCATCTGCAAATAGAGATAGTTTCAGTTCCTCTTTTCCTATTTGTACTCCTTTTATTTCCTTCTCTTGCCTTATTGCTCTGGCTAGAGTCTCGAGTACTATATTGAAAAGGAGTGGTGACTGAGGACATCCTTGTCTTGTTCCTGTTTTTAAGGGGAACTCTCGAAGTTTTTCCCCATTCAGTATGATGCTGGCTGTGGGCCTATTGTATATTGCCTTTATGATGTTGAGGTATGTTCCTTCTGTTCCAATTCTCTGCAGTGTTCTTATCATGAATGGGTGTTGGATTTTGTCAAATGCTTTTTCAGCATCTATTGAAATGATCATGTGATTTTTGTCTTTAGTTCTGTTTATGTGGTGGATTACATGGATTGTTTTTCATATGTTGAACCAGCCTTGCATTCCTGGGATGAACCCGTCTTGGTCATGATGTATGATTTTCATGATGTGATTTTGAATGCGCGTTGCTAGTATTTTGTTTAGAAGTTTTGCGTCTAAGTTCATCAACGATATAGGTCTGTAGTTTTCTTTTCTTGAGCTGTCTTTGTTTGGTTTTGGTATTAGTGTGATGTTGGCTTCATAGAATGTGTTTGGGAGAACAAACAAAAATTTTACGTATGCTCATTGAACTAATGCCTTTAGAATCCAAGAACGAAATTTAATCTGTACTAAATTTAGTTTATTTTCTTCACATCTCTTTATCCTGGGCTTTCTCACTTTGAATGGAAATCAAATATTATTGTCTGAATTTATTTTAAAAAATGAAACAACTATTATTTCAAAATAATTTGTAGTTTTCACTTGAACCATTGAGTGAGAATCAATGTCTTTTCTAAGGGCAACAATTATGGTATTTTAAAATTTTCACAGACTCAATGGTTTATATATGAGTTTTTATAGAGATGATTAATTCAGAATTATATTTAACAAAATCTTCTTTTAGTGGAAACTTGTTACTCTTCTTATTGAAGACCACCTGATCCCCTGGATCCATTTTACAGCTGTCCATATTCAAAATGAATCATATTCAAAATGAGGTTTAGATTTTATTAAAAAGAGAACTAGATGATGTTTGACTACAAAGCCACTCTCAAAAATATTTGGTAAACAGTATTCCTTTTGAATGATGCTTTAAGGATGGTTAAGTGAAGAATTAGATGATAATTAAGTTAATACCATGAATTCACAATGAGAGAAAGTTTCTATATATTGTGAAGCCCCCAACATAATGTTCTTGACTGACTACAGGCATTAAAAATTTGTCATGTAAGATCTTACTGTTTTAATATATGAGGATATCTGATGTACTTGTACAATTTTTGAAGGTGCTTTTGATGTTTAATTTGATATTTTAATATGTATAAAGAGTTTTAAAACTATCACCAGAATCAATTTTAGGACATTTTCATCACTCTAAAAAGAAACCTCAGACCTATTAGCAGTCACTCCATACTAACTCTAGGGATACCCACTCCATAGCCCTAGGCAACCACTAGTCTGTTTTTTGTGTCTATCAATTTGATTGTGTACATTTCACACAAATGCATATATGCATTATATAGCCTTTTCTGACTTGCTTCTTTTACTTAGCATAAAGTTTTGTCAAAATTCATCCATGTTGTATTGTTTATTGATACTTCTTTCCTCTTTGTGGCTGGATAATATTCCATTTTAAAGGCTATATCAATTTTTTTGTTTACCTATTCACTAGTTGATAGGGATTTTAATTTGTTTCCACTTTTTGTTATTATAAATTATGCTCCTCTGAACACCTGTGTATCAGTTTTTGTATGGAGATATGTTTCATTTGTCTTGAATGTATACTTAGGAATGGACTTTAGGGGTCATATAATAACTCCATTTTTAACATATTGAGGAGTTGACAAACTGTTTTCCAAAGTGGCTGGGTTTCATTTATTTAAAAAATTCATCTTACATTTACTTTCAAAAAGGATTTGAGTCATCTTGATGTAGATACTTGGGTTTGCCATTGTGTTTCCTCTTTGAGTCTTTAAGATAATCACATTTCTTCAGTTCACTCTTGTGTGTTCTGCAAAAACAAATAATTAGAATAATTGGAGGATTTGTCTTGTCTTAGGGCTATAATCTAGAATTTGTCTTCATGTGACTTAAGTCAAGGTGGCACTTTAATGCATGCTGCTACTTGGGATCTTGCAAGAGCTCCTATCTCTGTTCAACTGTTCTCAGCAGGTGAGTGTTGGCTTGATCTAAGCAAGGGTTCCAGGATGTAAAGATGCAGTTCACTGATGTAAGGCCACACACATCTTGATTCTTCCCTGTGAAAGAAAGAGTTGAAGATGATTCCTTGACACAATGTGGGTTATTTAGGAATATATTTATGGCTTGATTTGTCTGTGTGCTATTGTGCCTTATGAGAGGATGTATAAAGAAAATCTGATGATAATTGAAAGATAGGTCAAATACTTGGAATTAGACAGAGTCAAAGCTGATGTGCCCTGAGGGTGACACTATGAACAGCAGTAAAGGGCATGCAGAAGAAGTTTCCCTGGGTGAATAAAACCTGCAGAGATGTAGGGAGCTAAGGGATAGTGATGTGCATTATACTTTGAGGTTTTATAGAGACCAGTTGCCTTGAGTGATCTAGATAGTTTTAAGACATTTGAAATACCTGTTCTTGATATACCATCGTGGTCCCTGCAGGGTCCAGTAGAGCTCATTAGGTCCAGCAGAGGTATTTAGTGAAGGTATGAGAGACTCTTTACTCTCTAGTCATAGAAGAGCAGTTCTCTGAATAGCATGGGGGCTCTAGAGACCACACAACAACTGGTAAGAGCCACCTGGGGCTACTGTCAATATGAGGAGCAGCTGATGAGGACAACTAGTGTCTAGGGAGAGCATTCTCTGGGGACTGACTCCAAAGTGCTTGCCTTCAAGCATCTTCTCCTGGGACAAACACTTTACACATCAGTTTGAAGATGAAGCATTTTTATGTCATTTTCTTCTAGCCTCTGCCAATTGAGGTTGACTCATTTCAAGAAAAAAGTGTGTATTCTTCATAATTACCAATCTAACACTTGTCTTTCATTTCTTGCCTTTTTCTGTGCACTAAGAATGAAGAGTTAATAATTTCTTTCCAAGGAACATGCATAGATACTTGTACCCCTGGAGGGACCTGGTTTTATTAACCATCTCTAAGATTTCTGCTGATAAATTCAGTCCAGAAGGAAAATATCATATTAAAAAAGTTTGTATATTAAAGCTCTAGGACTTGTTTAAATCATTTTGGAAATTATAAGAAAAAATTCAGAAAACAAATAATAGAGAGAAATTTCTCATGCTTACAAGTATTTTTGTTCTATGTTGATTGATTTGCCTGCTATATAACAAGTTTCTTCTAACATTCCGTCCAGCCACATCACTGCTAAAAATGGTCTTTTCTTAAAATGAGGGCAAGTATCTTTCTATTATAGTGCCTTACTGCCTCATGTTATAATTAGCAGTAAGAGCACAGGATTTGGAATTAGAACTGAGCTAGACTTCTATTCCAGCACATATTAATTTTGGAACTTGAGAAATATATGTATATACTCCAAACCACACTTTCCTCAGCTCATACACAAGGATAATTTCTATCCTAGGAACATTTCATCTAATGAAGTTGAGCATGTTATTCTGATGGCCACGAGTTTTGGTTGTTTTTATCCAGAATCACCAGGTAGGATGCCTATTTTTAAAAATAAGTACTTGGAGCAGTGGTCCTCGGTTTGGGATGGCTTCACCCTCAAGGAAACAATGGAGACATTTTTGGTTGCCCAAGCATGGTGTGGGAGTTAGTGTTCTACTCATAACTAGTGATTGAGGCCAGGAATGGTGCTAAATATCTAAAAGGCACAAGATAGCTCCCTCCCAGGTCCCAATAAGACTTATCCAGCCCCAAATGTCAATAGTGCTAAGCTTGAGAAATCCTGGTTTAGAAGAAGAGAAGGGGCGATGCTCCCACTGGGAGACATCTGCATAATGGAAAGTATATTGATATCTGTGGCAAATATCTTTCTAGTAAGAGATTATGGTGGGCTGGGCGAGGTAGTGCATGCTTGTAATCCCAGTACCTGGGAGGCTGAGACAGGAGGATCACAGGTTCTCAGCCAGCCTCAGCAACCTATGAGGCCCTCTGCAACTTAGTGAGACCCTGTTTCAAAATAAAAAATGAAATAGGGCTGGGGATGTAGCTCAGAGGTAGAATGCCTTTGGGTTCAATCCCCAGCACCACAAAAAAGAAAAAGAAAGAAAGAAAGAAAGAAAGAAAGAAAGAAAGAAAGAAAGGAAGGAAGGAAGGAAGGAAGGAAGGAAGGAAGGAAGAAAGAAAGAAAGAAAGAAAAAAAGAAAGAAAGAAAGAGGAGTATGATGGATACTGCAACATGTAGATAGTAAAGTACTTAAATTGCTTTAGAAGCATGAGGATTGTAAGAGTATATTGAAAATTTCTGAAAAGTAGTAAAATTAAAAGGTGCTTATCTAAAGGAAGGTTGAAACCTGTTGAGATTGTTACGATGGAGAAAACCAAATAAAATAGGAACACAGAAACATACACGATTGGGTTCCAGTCTGACCTCTGATATTTATTATCTGTGTGACATTGGGGGAGTGACTAAAACTCTCTGAGCCTACACCTTCACTACCAAGTACAAATAATAATATATGCATTTGAAGATTGTGAATTTTGGATTTATATTAGGATTAATGAGGTGCTAAAGTGCACATGAACAGATTATATTCAGTAAAGAGGTAGCCTATCTCCTACTCTTGCCTCCCAGTTATTCTCCAGAAGCCAGCTTTCCTATATAACTTTCAATTTCCTATGTATTCTACTAGACAGAAAACTTCTTGATATTCTGACCCAAAATATTGAGGTTAATGACACAATCTTTAGGAGGCAGTCTGACCAAGGGCAAGTAAAGGCAGGTGAGGGAAATCCCAAATTTAGGGGAAGAACATTTCTAGAAGATAGCATTAGGGCAACTCTCTCTCTCTCTCTCTCTCTCTCTCTCTCTCTGTGTGTGTGTGTGTGTGTGTGTGTGTGTGTTCCTAGAGACAAAATTTATATCCAGAAGTCAAAGTAAAGTTGTCATTGGTGAAAAACAGGATAATATTGACAACAGCTTGGCTGAAGAGGGAGCATAATAGATCAAGAAGAAAAAGGGGCCAGGCGTGGTTGGCACATGCTTGTAATCCCAGTACTTTGAGAGGTGGAGACCGGAGGATCCAGGTTCGCAGCCAGCCTCAGCTCTCTCTCTCTCTCTCTCTCTCTCTCTCTCTCCCTAGTGAGGCCCTCTGCAACTTCGTGAGACCTGGTTTCAAAATAAAGTATAAAAAAATAGGTCCTGGGGTATAGCGCGGAGGTAGAACGCCCCTGGGTTCAATCCTCGGTACCGAAAAAAATGAAGAAGAAAAAGGTACTCTCAGGGTCCAGATTTGTATTAAAACGAAATGATTCTCTCTTTAGACTCTTAATTATTTCCTTTGATGAACAGAAACTTTTTAGTTTAATGCCATCCCACTTATTAGTTCTTGTTTTAATTTTCCTGCGTTTTGGGGGTCTTACTGAGGAAGTTTCTACCTGTACCTATATGTTGGAGTGTTGGGCCTATGCCCTCCTCTAGTAATTTGAAAGTCTCTGGTCTAATTTTCAGGTCTTTGACCCATCTTGAGTTGACTCTTGTGCAGGGTAAGAGGTAGGGGTTTAATTACATTTTTATACAATTGGATAACCAGTTTTCTCAACACCATTTGTTGAAAAGGCTGTCTTTTCTCCAATATATGTTTTTGGCACTTCTGTCAAAAATCAATTGGCTATAGTGTGTTGATTTGTTTCTGTATCTTCTGTTCCACTAGTCTATGTGTCTGTTTTTATGCCAATACCATGATATTTTTATTACTATAGCTCTGTAGTGTAATTTGAAGCCAGGAATTGTGATGCCTCCTGAATCGACAGAATGAGAGAAGATCTTTCTCAGCTATTCCTGATACTGGACTAATATATAGAATATACAAAGTGCTTAAAAGAATTAACACTAAAAAAAAACCAAATGACTCAATCAAGAAATGGGCAATTCAACTAAATACTTCACAAAAGAAGAAATACAAGTGGCCAATAAATGCATGAAAAATGTTCAAGATCATTATCAATCAGGGAGATGCAAATCAAAACTACACTGAGATTCCATCTCACCCCAATTAGAATGGCAATCATCAAGAAGTCAAACAATAATAAACACTGGCTAGGATGTGGGGAAATAGGAATTCTTCTACACTGTTGGTGGGATTGCAAATTAGTGCAGCCATTATGGAGATCAGTGTGGAGATTCCTCAGAAAACTGGGAATGGGTTCACCATATGATCCAGCTATACCACTCCTGGGTGTCTTTCCAAAAGGACTGGAATCAGAATATTATATTAATGTAAAACATGCATATCGATGTTTATAGCAGCACAATTCATAATAGCCAAATTATGGAACTAACCTAGGTGTCCATCAACAGACAAATAGATAACAAAATTATGGGATATACACACATTGGAATTCTACTCAGCAAAAAGGAAGAGCAAAATTATGTCATTTGCAGGAAAATAGATGGACCTGGAGAACATTATGTTAAGTGAGATTAGCCAGTCACAGAAAGTGAAGGGTCATAGGTTTTCTCTTATATGAGCAAGCTAGAGTGATGCAGAGTAGTCGGGATACAAGAGGGATGTTAGATATTGGAGGAGAAACTCCAGAGGATCAAGAGAGGTGCTCTAGGGGAGGAAGGGGGCGGGAGGAGAATTAATGAATGAATCACTTCCATTGACGTTATCTACGTACATGAGACTACTAATGCCAATCTCAATATCATGTGTGGGGATAGTGGCGGAGAGTGTGGAGGAAGCTGGGGAAAAGCTCACCAAGTGCTGTGTGCATGTATGTCACTATCACTGTGAGCTACATTATGATGTGAGACTATAATGTACCAATAAAAGTATAAAAAATGATATGATGATGTGCATTAGTATAAAAGAAGATATTGAAGGATTTGTACCTCTGTCCGAAAGCTAAGGAGCATGGGGAATTTCCCTTAAGTGTGTATAACTTTGTGTCCCGAAATCTCTTTGGATTTTACTGATATTGAACTGACTATGGATAGACAATAGTTGCTAGAGCAGGAAAAGTGATAGAAATGGAGAAAATTTTAGTCCAGATATGAATTTTAAGAAGTCCATATGTCCATAGCTGATAGCAGGAAAGAGTAATTCTGAGACTCACCAAGATGGGCATGGGCTGGCTCCTCCTTTCAGCCCCAACTTGACAAGCTAGAGTCTACCTGATGGCATGGCAGAGTCTATGTAGATTCATGAGAATGGTTGACTATTGAGTTCCTATAAATGTAAGCAAAGACTGAATGCGATCTTATGTTCTACTTGCAGACAGGCTATTTCACTTCTCTGAACCTCAGATTTCACCTGTATAATATTTGCCAGTCTGTATGCAAAGGAATAATTTACTGCTTTGTGTTTTCAAGCCACTTGTCTTCAGCCATGCATATAAAACTCATATCAAATAGGTGCTGTGTGCATGCATGTCACTATCACTATGGACTACATTATGATATGAGATGATAATGCACCAATAAAAGTATTTAAAAATAAACTTTGTCTAGAAAGCTCCCACTCTCAAGAAAAAGGATGTTTCCCCCTTATCATCCAGACTTAAAATTTGTTATTTTCACTCTTGTTTTTTCTGCTCCTTCCTTTTCAACTTTGCTCATCCTTTTTTCAAAATACGTTTCTCATTCATTGCCGCCAAGTAGCTTCTACATCACATGGCAAACTCTTGAAACCTTCAGCTTGGACATTGGTGGCATTCCTGCCTGCACCCATGTCTTTCTCTTCCAATCCACTGCCTACATTCATACTTTACACCCAGTTTGTGACTGTAGAGACATTGTTCCATTTCCATGAAGTGTGTCTCCATGCTTTTGTCCAGCTGGTAATAATATCATACTCATTTCTGTGTGGCTGCCCCTCTGGATAGTCTCTCTGATCTCCTTAGGCAGATTTGAGGGCTGCATCCCATATCCTGCTAGTATTATGGGTCCCTGTTAATGTCATGGTAAAGCTTATACACATATTTTGTACTCTATGGTGACTGCAGTTTCTACACAAGCTGAGATTGTGTTCCTTATGTATGATTTTTTTTAGTCTATTTCCAGCTGGGCATGATGGCATACACCTATAATCCCAGTACTTGGGAGGCTGAGACAGGATATCACAGGTTTGAAGCCAGTCTCTATGTCTTTAGCAAGACCCCAGCAACTTAGCAAGACCCTGTTGCAAAATTAACAAAATAAAATAAAATAAGGCTGGGGGTATAGCTTGGAGAGAATGCTGAGTTCAATCCTAATTACAAAAAAAAAAATCCAACACTAAGCTGTGAGCTCCTTGCAGGACAAAGGCCATGGAGTTTCAATGTGGTACTTTAAGAACATGGTACATAATCAAAAGTTAAGTGAAATAAAATAAGAATAGCACATTCTTTACTCAGAATAATGACCATCTACTTTTTGCATGCTATGAAGCCCTGATATTCAAGGTACATAGTTAATCCTAATACTGTTTTGGTAGACAAATCAAATCTTCTTTTCATTGGAGAAGACTTCTGATACTTCTTTCCAAGTGGAGTAATCTTCATTTGGTTTAAAAGTCCTGGGATGTACTACATCATTCTGACTGGAGGTGAAGAAGTAAACTCTGATGTGTAGTGCTGGGAATAGGACCTGAGCACATGTAGTTCAGACCCTCTATCCTCCTGTATTATTGGGTGGTCTCTGATCACTGGAAACACATTTGGTTTGCTCCTCAGTGTCATGTAACCAGGCATGTGGGTGTTTGGGTTACTTGTGACTGACTGAGTAAATCCACCTAATTCTGGGATGTGGAACTTGGATGCAATGATGCCACATATGTAAGACATATTTAGACCTTAATTTCAAGAAAAGTAAAAATTTGCTGTTGATCTTCCTGTTTTTCTTGCCTCTTTATTGTCCTAAACAAGTGCAGAAAAGTGGAATAATTTACTGGGGCCCACAGACCCTCATCTGCAAAGCTTGTAAGTTTCTTCCCCATTCCGAAATTCTGCAGTATCTGAAAGGTGTAATCCCAGTACTTGGGAGGCAGAGACAGGAGGATCACAGGTTCAAGGCCAGCCTCAGCAACTTAGTGGGGCCCTCCGCAACTTAGTGAGACCCTGCTTCAAAATAAAAATATAATAGGACTGGGGATGTAGCACAGAGATAGAAGGTCCCTGGGTTCCATCCCCAGTAACCCCCCAACACACAAGAAAGGTAACACTCCCATAAAGGGGTTTGTGTTTCATTATTTGTCTGTAAGTTCTTTCTCCCTAGTAAGGATTCTAATATGAGAAACATAGAAATAGACTCCTTTATACATCTGTGTATCTTTTACAGACTCTGGCAGGTTGAAGGCATTTCAAAGTTTGAGAAATTTTACATGTTTTCTGATCTCATATATTTCATTGTCCTAAAGACGTTGATACTCTTTTATGTTTACATCTGCATAATTAAGTATTAAATGTTAAGTAATTTGCCAAAGGTTCTAATTACTTTATATAAGAATAAGAATTTTAAAAATAGTTATTTCTACATGGTAGCCTTATTAATATTTTTAAAAATCATTTTAATTTGCTGAGATTCATTATAATATTTTTCTCTCATGTTTAAAATAGCCTAACATGTCATAAAATGTTACTAAGTGACATAAAATGTGAACAGCCCTTTGTGAGCTGTCAGGCACAATTCATTTATACCATTTTGTTATTCAGATTAGAAGTTTGTAGAAGTAATTTACTCTGAAGGTTATTTGGCTTTTAATATTTTCTAAGTTATAGGAAAAACAGAGAACTTACAGATTTTGTCTTCTCCGTGCTATCTTATTTTCTTCCCCACATGCTAGTAAGTTTCCATTTGATCTCTCTTCTTCTCTTTCATAGATGACATATTCTTACTAGTTAATCATCCACAGTCAGCTATGGGAGATTGCTGCTTTAAGGCTAGATTCATCAGCTTGGTGGCTATGGTATTTTCATGATTTATGGATGTTTACAACTCTCATATAGATACAAACGAGGGCTGTCACAGTGCTATTGCCTTCCTTTCTAGTTCACTCTAGTGACTCACCATCCATGAACCAAGCCAAATAGACAAAAGTCTATAATTGCAAAACCCGCCACACCTCTAGTAGAAAGGACCCCTGAGATAGCTCCAGGCAGCTTTAGGTAAACCAGCATTCCACAGTGGCACAGATGACTTTGAATTGTTTCCAGAAGCAAAAATAAATAGGATAGCTAGACATTTTCATTACACACATGTCCATTATTAGGAGGCATGTGGCTACCTTTTGTCCCTCTGATTTACATTTTCCAGGCAAGTCTTTGAAAAAAAGCTGCTAAAAGAAGAAAGAGAGGAAATACATACATCTTTTTATGTTACATGTTTTACATCATTTTATGTTAATTTTTTACACATAATGACTAGTTGGTCATTAAATCCAGCATTATTGGATGCCACATGGTTGATGAGGAGGCAGTTTGTGGGGCATCACAAATAAGTTGGTCCTAACTTGATTTGTGAAACTGTCAAGTGCTGACAAGGATACCTAAACAAGCTGGAGGAGAGAAAAAAAGAAATAATTCTTGGCCTTTGATGAATGTACCACAATTGGGATATTTTATGATCAAAATTACTGGAAAATATCAACTTGTTCACTGTTTCAATATTGTCATTTAGAGAAGAACAAAAATGACTGCTCATAACTGGATGGACTATAAAGGAACACATAGTGATTTATAGCAAATTAAACATTTTATATGGCTTAATTTAAGAAATGTTATGTTTTAAAGAAATTAATATATTTAACTGCTAGACTTCTGTCAATTGTTCTAAAAGTAAATATGGAACATACATATTAAATATATTAACATATTACATATATTAAAACAACCAATGGTGATTATTACAAAACTTCATTTAAAAATAGTACATCATATTAAAATTCGCCATCTTTATGGCAGCTTTATTAACATTTTACTAAGTATTTCTAAAATAATATAATGTAATAGCAATTTAATCCATATTCTGTAAAAGATGGCTCTCTTGTGGCTGGGCAATATACTTCAGTTTTAACATGTAAGAAATTCCTTTGTAAATTGTTAAATGCAGTTCAATTGTAACCTTTAAAAACATAACACTTTAACAATATTTATTCTGCCTATCCAAGAGCAGGGGAGATGTTTCCATCTTCTAAGATCTTCTTCAATTTCTTTCTTCAGTGTTCTATAGTTTTCATTGTAAAGGTCTTTTACCTCTTTGGTTAAGTTTATTCCTAGGTATTTGATTGGTTTTGAGGTTATTGTGAATGGAATTGTTTTCTGGATTTCTTTCTCAGTGGATTCATGGTTGGCATATATGAAAGCTACTGATTTTTTTTTTAGGTTGATCTTGTATCCAGCTACTTTGCTGAATTTGTTAATCAGCTCTAGTAGATTTTTGGTTGAGTTCTCTGGGTCTTCTAGATATAGGATCAGATCATCTGCAAATAAAGATAATTTTAATTCTTCTTTTCCTATTTGAATTCCTTTGATATCCTTCTCTTGTCTTATTGCTCTGGCAAGAGTTTTGAGGACTATATTGAAAAGGAGTGGTGATAGTGGGCATCCTTGTCTTATTCTTGTTTTTAAGGGGAAATCCGGCAATTTTCCCCCATTCAATATGATGTTGACTTTGGCGAGGATGTGGGGAAATTGGGACTCTTCTACACTGTTGGTGGGATTGCAAACTAGTTCAACCACTATGGAGATCAGTGTGGAGATTCCTCAGAAAACTGGGAATGGATCCACCATATGATCCGGCTATACCACTGGGTATCATACCAAAGGAATTGAAACCAGAAAACTACAGTAATATATGCATACCCATGTTCATAGCAGCATAATTCACAGTGGCCAAATTATGGAACCAACCTAGGTGTCCATCAACAGATGAGTGGATTACAAAATTGTGGGAAATACACACAATGGAATTCTACTCAGCAATAAAGAAGAACAAAATAACATCATTTGCAAGAAAGTGGAAGGATCTGGAGAACATTATGTTAAG
>PVJS01055951.1:0-12499 GCA_004027185.1 Glis glis
GATCCTCTGGTCTCAGCCTCCCAAGTACTGGGATTACAAGCGTGCGCCACCACGCCCGGCAACATTTATTTATTTTATAAACTCTTATTGGTGCATTATATTGTCACATCACAATGTAGTTCATGGTGATTGTAACATACATGCACACAGCACTTGGTGAGTTTTCTCCCGGCTTCCTCTCCATTCTCCCTCTTCCCCATATAAAATATTGAGATTGACATTGCTGTTCTAGCATGTGTACATAATGTCAGTAGAAGTGTTTACTTCATTAATTCTGCTTCTACTACTCCCTCCTTCCCTGAGACCACTTCCCTCACTCCACTTCCTCCATTATCTAAAGTCCCTCTTGTATCCCAACTACTCCCTTAACTTCCACATATGAGAGAAAACATATGGACCTTCACTTTCTATGACTGGCTAATCTCATTTAACAAATGTACTCCAGGTTCATCCATTTTTCTTTAAGTTACATAATTTTTTTCTTCTTTATTGCGGAGGTAGAATGTCCCTGAATTCAATCCCCAATACTGGAAAAAAAGGCTGTCTATTTGTCAAATAGCGATTGTCTTTAAGTGTGTGGATTTGTTTCTGTATCTTCTGTTCTGTTCCATTAGTCTGTGTCTGTTTTTTTGCCAATACCATGCTTTTTTATTACTATAGCTCTATAGTATAATTTGAAGTCAGGAACTGTGATATGCCCTGCATGGTTCTCATTGCTGATAATTGTTTTGACTATTCTGGGTCTTTTGTTTTCTCCGTGTGAAATTTAGGACTGATTTTTCTAGCTCTGAGAAGAATGACATTGGTATTTTGATATGGATTGCATTGACTCTGTAGATTACTTTTGGCAGAATGGCCAATTTGATAATATTTATTCTGCCTATCGAAGAGCATGGGAGATCTTTCCATTTTCTAAGATCTTCAGTTTTTTTCTTTAGTGTTTTATAATTTGCCTTCTTGATTAGACTTATTTAGTTTTTCTTTTTCTCTTCTTTGTGTGTGTGTGTGTGTGTGTGTGTGTGTGTGTGTGTGTGCAGGGATTGAATCCAGAGGTATTCTACCTATGTGCTACACTCCTGGCTCTATTTTATTTTGAAACAGTAAACTCACTAAATTGCAGAGTGCCTCACTCAGTTGCTGAAGCTGGCTGCAAACCTGTGATCATCCTGTCTCAGCCTCCTAAGTACTGGAATTACAAGTATGGGCCACCATGCCCAGCTTATTCTTAGCTATTTTATTATTTTTGAGGTTATTGTGAATGGAATTGTTTTTTGGATTTAGTTTTCAGTGGATTCATGGTTGGCATACAGAAAAAAGCTACTGATTTTTTTAGATTGATTTTGTATTTATTTATTTTTATTGTGGGGTTGAGTATCAAACCCAGGGTCTTATGCATGCTAGATAAGTGCCACAGGCCTTATTTTTTGTCTAAAGTTTCTAGAGTACTGAAAATATAGTTATTACTTTAGGACAACTTTACCTATTCTTACGTTTTTGACACTACTTACTATGACCAAATGAGATGCCAACACATCCCAGGACTTCATGAACTCTGGTTGTTCTCTAGTTTTTTCCTTGATAGCTGTTCTTTGACTGTTATGGACTCTCACTATAAATATGTAATGTCATTTTCAGCCAAAATCTCAAAGGTACCCTTAAGATTATATATACACAATACACACACACACACACACACACACACACTTTAAGTAGTTCTCTCTCTGCCTCTTGGGTACTCTTTCATGAAAATACCAACTTCTTCTATACCTCTCCTGACTTTTATGTTCTAGAAAGTTCTGTCAGGTAGAAAACATAGATTGTTTTAGGGCTGGTGTGTATGTGTGTGTGTGTGTGTGTGTGTTATTGGGAGTTGAACCCAAGGATGTTCTACCACTGAGTATACTACTAGCCCTTCTTATTTTTTTTAGTTTTTAAACAGGATCTCACTAAGTAATCACGTGCTCATCTCAAACCTGTGATCCTCCTATCTCAGCGCCCCAAGTACTGGGATTATAGGACTGCACCATAATGCCTGGACTCTTTCTCTTTTTTTTTCTTTTATCTCTTAAAGCTACTACCTTCATTTTTGACTCTTTTCCACTTTTTAAAATTGATTTCTTTTCAGACATGTCAAATTTTCTAGTACTAATTACCCCAGTATGGCCAGAAAGTACAAATTGTGCTAATTTTATTTTGATAAATAACAATGTATATATCTAAGTAAATCAAGTAAATATTCATCAAAGTTTATTTTGCATTTTAAAATTATGAATAATCATTCTAAACTTTACAACTAATTACTTATATCGAATTGAAATATTTTTTCTTTCCTTCTTTAATGAAATAAACCTTAACTTGTACCTGTCATTCTGACTAAAAATAATTCTAGATTACAGAATAGCAAAAAGAACAGCAAAAAGGCAAAACTGAAAATTGTAAAAATCAATTGTACACACACACTTCTCTCTTAAATAAGGAGTGTTGCTTAGCCTATTACAATTAATTTCTAGAATGGGCAGTGACCTGTTCTGACAGATTTGTTTCAATTGTTCCTTCTTTTGTTAATATGTATATTCAAATTATATGATAAATATATATGACATTCAAATTATTATTTCCTAAGCACATTAATAATATAGGAAAACAAAAATTTTAAAGCAACTTCAATACTTCAATATTGCTATCAACTTAATAGAAATTCACATACAAAGAATGTTACCCTACTTTACTGGTGTCCCAGACATTATCTGCATAAGGGTTTTAGACATATATTAAGCATCTTTTAAAAATAATTTTAAGAGTTATATAATACCCAATGGTTATTAAATACAATGTAATATTTTCAATAGAATACTTAGTACTTAATAAAAGTGAAAAAAATGTTAACTTGATTATTATATGATTTTCCTTGCATATCCACAAAATAGCAAAAAAAATATGAAATGATATAAGCAATAAAGCGAAGTCACTAGAAAATTCTACTTATCTACATATTTTTCAAATTTGGTTTTATTGAAAGCGCAACGAAACATGAAAAACATGTGGCAATTCAGTAGAGGGGAGATAATATTAATGAAAGAAATTTGATTTACTATTCACCCATTACTTTATATTCAGTGACTCTCCAACAATGAATGAAATATTGACTTATGTACTGGCAGCACAGGACAATGACTGTATGTAAGAAAATATTAATAAGCCATTATTAAATCAATAGATTGTTCACCAATTTTTCTATTATATGAGCATGAAATAAATAGCAAAAGTTCATTTTTTAACGTCAGTTATATAGTCTTATCAGTCATTATTACTAGCATTTCTATAATGTACTGCTATGATTAATATGTTTTCACATGTTATTCAATCTAAAGTTCTTCTAAACATTGTGAATGATATTAATATTAAGATATATTGAAGTAAGTATTGGCTAGAAAAGTTGAATAACTTATCTACAGTGGTACATACAAGTAAGCAACAAAAGCAAGAAAGCAAACCTTTCTTCTAATTCTGTGTTATCCAACCAAATAACACTATCTAGATATGTCTATTAAATTTGACAAAAAATAGGAAAAATATAAAATTGTACTCCTCAGTTTCACAAGCCATATTTAAAGTGCTCAATAGGTCTACAGGAAGAGAGTACAATAAGAAAAATGAAATAGAAACAAGTAAGAGAGTCTCGGGACTTCTGTGAAATTGTAGTGATGACATTTCCGCTTCATCTCAGAAGGTAAATGATCAAAGGCCCGAGTATGAAGGGTAAGAGAAAGATAATGTGTTCTAAACAGAAAAAAAACAATGTGTGCTAAGGCATGGAGGCATGGAAAAGCACATGTTATTCAAGGACCACACACAATATATTTTAAATGCAGGACATTTGCATGGGGTTGCACATGTAGGAGAACAGTTACGAGGTTGGAGTGATAAACAGAAGCCAAATCATGAAGAACTTCCCACCACAAACATAAGATTTAGATTTGTCCCATGAATGCCATTTTTGAGCACTACAAGTAGGGTTCAGAACATTTAATGCACGCTTTAGATAAGACATTACTCTGGTAAGAGTATAGATGATCCATTATTGGTGGGCTATCCTGGAGAAGACCCAATCAGTAGGTTGCTGATATAACCTAGACAAGAGGTGATTTAGCTGAGATGTAAGCAGTGAAGAAGCATAAAAGATGGCATTTTCCAAAACTCTGCATAAAGTGATGAATCAATCAGTAAATGTTATTACAGAGTACATTTCCTTAATATTTATTATTAAACCTATATATGTATATATGTGTATGTATATAGTTTTTTAACAAGGTCTTGAAATACATTAATACACATTATATTGCATATTACTGTAAAATATGTGAATGGCAAGGTTTAAAAAATTCAGTATGCTTCTATTGTAAATAATTTTAACTTTATATTTTACAGAGCCAATTTTGATTCTGCTGCAAATGCAAGGATGTGCATCAAATAAATTTGAAACAAAATTATTTTATGACATTAGCATAAATTCTAAATATGACAAAAAGAAAGATATTTGGTAGATTGCACATTCCATGCAGTAGGCCGCCTAGATTATGAATTATCCAAACCAAATAATCACAATGAATTTAACCAGACTTCAGAATCAGACTCACAAGAGGTCAAACATAAACTGTCCAAATTGATGACTGAACCTGAATGATCACATTATTCATTTTACATATATTTATATTGATTTACCCATGTGTACTCTTTGCCCAAAAGCTGGATGTAAAACTTGCAGAAGTAATTCTCTCCTGATTCTTGTTTTTTAGAACATCAAAATAAAAAATTCACAATCAATTTTACCAAATGTTTTTCAGTTTAATTTAGAGAAGTGAAATGCTTTATAAACTTAAATTTTAATTTGCATGGTTGCATTTTTCATTTATTCATCGCATAAATATTATAGATCCCCCACTCTGTATTATGCATTCAACAGCTGGTAATAAGAATGAAGATTGTTTCTTCCCCTCACTGAATTTGCAGGCTGAGATGTGGCCTTTGTTGGACCCAACTGGCTGGAAGCCTCTAAGGATAGCTTCAGACTGTGTTAGGAGATCCAAATGCATTATCTTACAACTTCTTATAAGATTGATATGATTTGCATATGTGGAAGCCAAAGTGAAAGAAAAGAGAGGAAATTACTTTCAATGTCATGGTTTTTATAAGTAGCTGAGCCTATATTCATTTCCAGAATTAATTTTCATATTTCCCCTACTCTATGTATTTTAAATATCTTAATTTCCTTTTCATTATAGTCAGAATGAATACTTTTTTCCAAGTCATTGATTCACCTTCAACTTCTCTAAATGAAAAGGAAATATGAAATTGATAAAAAGAAAGGCAGACCAAGAGCATTATTACACAGGGGCTCTGACAAGGGTTTGATAATCTTATCTCGGAAGGTTTGCTAGCAATACTCTCTCCCTTTCTTCCAGAAAAATAAATTTTCTGACAAAAAAATAAAGCTGACATCTGATTAGCCAGATGGCCCTGGGGAAGTAGCGTTTCCATGTCCAGGGCATATCTCTTACTGCCCTCAAACTTTACTCAAGTGTATAGAGAAAATAAGGGTTAGTTACTTTAGTGAATACTCTTTTACATTTTTACCAAATTTTCTCAAGTTTATTTGCTTAAAATTAGACTTAAAATGTCAAGTCACCTGTTTACAGAGAGCCTTCAAAGTAATAAGTACCTGATTAAGATTAAGGGAAAGTAGAATGATCTGTGTCCCATATTTTAATTTACAAAGCAACATCCCCTGTGCAGAAACAGTTGGTGTAAAGGAATCTCCTGAGTAGCTCAAACACCAACAGACTAAAATTACCTTCTAGTACGTCAACTTCCAGCTGGTGCCCGGTTCCCGTCTTCTCACCGTCTGCTGCTTCTCACTCCCGTATTGTGCCTGTTGCCTTCAATTATATCAGGTAATTGAAGGAAAAATTTGTTTGCACTCTTCTATACTCTCCCCAGAATAACTCCCGAGAGACAAATTTTCATTGAGGGAGTTTATTTTTTCTTATATTGCTATATTAGCAATTTAAAAATACATGTGAAGTGGCCTAAATATTGGCAACTTCCTTTTAATATACTTTTATTGGTGCTTTGTAGGTCTCACATCATAATGTAGTTAAGAATGATAGGGACATACATTGCACATGGCACTTGGCACACTTCTCCCCGGCTGCCTCCCTACTCCCTCCCCTTCCCCATACATGATATTGAGATTGGCATTAATAATTTAATATTTGTGCATAATATCAGTGGTGACTGTTAATATTCTCACCCAGAGGAGCATATTCTCTAGTTTCTCGGTGTCCAAATCTTGGCATATATTAAGTGTATCACGCCACCTGCTTCATTAATCAATTCTTGATGATGCCCTTAGAACATTCACATCTCTGTTTCTCCTTCTAAAATGTAAGTTGTTGCCGGGCGTGGTGGTGCACGCTTGTAATCCCAGTACTTTGGGAGGCAGAGACCGGAGGATCCGTATTTGCGGCCAGCCTCAGCTCTCTCGCCCTCTCTCTCTCTCCCTGTCTCTCTCTCTCTCTCTCTCTCTCCTTAGTGAGGCCCTCCGCAACTTCGTGAGACCCGGTTTCAAAATAAAGTATAAAAAATAGGGCCGGGGGCAAAGCGCGGAGGTAGAACGCCCCTGCGTTCAATCCCCGGTACAGCAAAAAAAAAAATAAAAAAATAAATAAATAAATAAAATGTAAGTTGTTATACACTATTATGCCCCAATGAATATATCTCAATAACTAATCTATAACATTTTTGATGGCAGATACCTGATTTTACACTTATATTGACCCATTTTAAAGACTCCAGGATATTTTAATAATAGTATATCCCCAATAAATGTTGGACTTAAAGTGTTTTAAAATATGCTTAATTATCTTCTATAAAATTTTTAATTCATACTCCAGAATAAATGAGGTTTTTTCTTAAGATTATAATGCATATAGAGATTATTCCATATTTAATTCCACCTCAATAACAAATGTCATGAGTGATGGTTTCATGTAAAACAACAAAGTTATAAATCATTTTGGAAGCTATGTTTGCATTGATACTGAATAAAATTAATAGTTTTTGTATTTGGTATGACCCTACAAACCTTTAAATGTTTCCACACAAATAGAAATTTTAACATGTTGTAAAGTCCTATCAATTTATTTACTTGATATTTCTTAGTTTAATATATTGGTTGAGTTTAAATGTATAAACTGTCTAGAGGAGGTTTATATGTTTCATCCAAATTTTCGATAGAATTGAATGATTACCTATGCATTTTCTCTGTATACTGGGGGGGGGGGATTCAGTTCTTCTAAATGATCTCACATTTTCTCCATTCCTAGAGGATTTTATAAATTTGAATAAAGGTACGTATTCTGCAGTTTCTTCTATGGCTGATGATAGTGAATAGTGTTGCAAATTTGTATTAACAAATTTAAAATTTATCAATTTATAAAATTCCAACTTAGGTATATCCTGACATTTTGGATCTAGAAGTGTATTTTAATGCCAATGAAAATTAATTTCTAACTTAGGAACCAAAATATCCGGGTAAATAAGGAAAAACTTCAGTTTATTGTCTTACATAGAAGCTGCCAGCTAGTCCGTATTTCCAAGTAGGCTATGAAAGAAAGTGGTGGAATGTCCAAGATGTTCTTATTTTGTGACTTCCAGGGAATCTGGTGGTGACAGAACACATGTTAGTACTGCATTGGGGGCGGTGAAAAATGAGTAGACAATCAGACAATGGAAAAACACTGTGCGACACATTCATTCTTCAGAATGGGATTGTAGTGCTGGATTTCAAAGTGACTCCCGAGAAACAGAAAATCTGGTTGAGATGATGAATTTCACAGCCAACTTTGAACAACCATTTGAAATTTTAGCCAAACCAACCATTGGGAGATTTATGAGTTGTGCTCCCTATGTATAAAGAGCCTTATGCCAGTGAACATCAAGTCCATCAATATTGCATGATGATTGGATGGGGATGGGGGTTTGCTCAGGGAACAAGCTAAGTAATTCAACAGGTAAAGAATCTGAGGAATCTTTTGACACGTCATTTTCATATAAAGCCAAATGAAACATTATTATGGGAAGGAAAACAAAATTAACATGACTATCATATGAAAATGTGGTTTGAAATAAATTTCAGTATACAGGGAAAGTGAAACAAAATTCAGGTTCTACTCTCAGTCTTCCGGGATAAAATACATTCACTTTCCTCTGCACATATTTCACCACAAGTGTTTGTAAGTCACTGCTATAAAACGTTCTAAGATCAAGAGATAGTGAATTTTCCCCATAAATACTTAGGTTGAATATATGAGGTTAATGTCAAAAACTGTGAAGAGTTCTTGAAATTTTACAGATTGTACCCTAAGTTAGCCTGTTGCAGTTCCGCATATGTTGGCAGAAGATACAGGAACCCTGGAACAGAGACGATGGACTTTATTACTCATAAGACAGCAGGCAGCATGATCTTGATATACATGCCAGTTTCTCTGCCCCTCAAATCCCACAATGGTGATGCAGAGTCCTAAGGAGATGCTCTCTCTTTTAAATCTTTTTTTTTTTGTTGTTGTTGGGGGGTGATGTAGAGCACAAGTAAAGCTGTTTGACTTTGACCCAAAGGGAGACATTATTTTTCTTTTACATAGTAAATTAATCTGCCTTTCTGTCTGGAAGAAGGCAAAAATCGATCTACTTTCACTATGTTTGCTATACTGTCATTGAAAAGATAGTTCAGAATTAAAAACTGGCAGTTTCTCTGCTTATATGACATTCAGAAAGGTGAGAGAATTGTCCTCAATATTATCAACTTATTGTTCTCAATATTATCACCTTATTCAGAAAGGTGAGAGACCCAGAGAGAATTGTCCTCCATACTATCCATTTCTCCTTTCTACACTAGGATTGTTTCTGGTGAACTATCCCATGAGCATGCCATCCTGGCTGGGACAGACAGAATCATTTTAATTGTCTTATGCAACTTTTAATTCTGACTACTATCAGAAGGATTCCAAGATTAAAATAGGCCAACCTGCCATATTCGGCTCAAACATGTCCCCCAAGTTTCTAGACCCAAACAGAATGAAAAAAATTGTAGACTCTACCTTGTCCCTCAAGGAGAAGGACAGAGAAACCCTACCACCCTAATTGGAACTTGGTGAGTCTGAGCTGAGGCTGACATAACGTCTACCTCCCCCTCAGGTAGCAGCTTTACTCCTCAGCCAGCTCCTAGTCTGGTGAAATAAACACTACTAGCCTTTTGAGCAAGTATTCCAGGGAGCCACAAGATAAGACAAAGCAATCATAAAAATTCTTTGTGAATTACAGATGATGGTTCATCTTCCTATTTTTAAACTTTACAATAGTGTGAAAACTTACCCATACAACCATTCTATTTTTAAGTGCAGAGTTCAACAA
The DNA here is from genome assembly GCA_004027185.1 of Glis glis. Lineage (NCBI taxonomy): Eukaryota > Metazoa > Chordata > Mammalia > Rodentia > Gliridae > Glis > Glis glis. The sequence goes on from PVJS01055951.1 coordinate 9,472, forward strand.
ATTACATGAGATATTCATTACTTTATTATAAAACACACTTTGTGTTAGATGGTTTGGCCCAACTGTGGACTAACGTAAGTGTTCCATAAACATCTAAGGTAGGCTATGATAAACTGTGAGCCTGTAATATTCAGTAGGTTAGGTTTATTATGCATATTTTTAACTTACTATATTTCCAAATTCAGATGGCATTATCAGACCCCACTGTAAGTCAAGGAGCACCTCTAATTTCATTCTCTTCCCTCTTTTTCCTAAAGTTCAAGGCTGCTATAGTCACAAACTTCACAGATATAAGGAGTGGGGGACAGGGCTGAGTTAATCAAAGCATTACAAAGCTCATTGTATTTCTTAGATTACTTGTATTTCTTAAAATATATCTTCCTGTATTTCCACAATACTTTGGTTAAAATCAGAGTTTTGAAAAGTTATGACATTTTTGCCAGTATTTTTTCCATTGCCTTTAAGGAGTGGCAGAATTTTGTAGTTGCTTTCTGTGCCATATTTGGTGACCTCTTTCTTCAAGTGGAATAGTTTTTAGAACATTGTTAGGAGATCTTTCCCGTGGCTTTGGCTTTGCCTGCTATATTGTGGATTTCTCTGCTACAGAGTATCCAATGATGTTGAATCATTTACATGCCACATCGCAGAGATCACTTTAAATGACAAGTCTAAAGGTGACAAAAGTATATTTTTAATGAATTTATGGTATTATTTTAAATCCATACATATGTATATGTGTATATATGCATATATTGGATTTAAGAGAAAGATATAAATCCAATATATAAAGATATAAATATCTAATATATAAAGATATAAATATCCAGTATATATAAATATATAAATCCAATATATAAATATAAATCCAATATATATATTGGATTTAAGAGAGAGATATATGTTTAACATCTTTATCTTTCTAACCTTAAGATAAAGGTATTGTGGCTTTGGCTATGGTTTGGTTGTGTACCCCAAGGCTTCAAGTGTGAAATTTAATCTCCATTGTGAGGTATTAAGGGTGGAAACTTAATCTGACTGTGGTGTGGAAGGTGAGGCCTTTGGGAGTTGATTAGGATTAGATAACATTGATAGGGTAGAATCTCATTGATTGAATCTCAATAGCTTTATAAGAGGAATGGAAGCAACTAGAAGACACACATATACACACATACACTCCCTGTCTCACCTGTGATACCCTGCATCACCTAGGGACTCCGCTAGCAAGAAGGCTATGACCCGATGTAGCCCTTGACTTTGGATCAGAACTCTAAGCCAGAGTAAACCTGTTTTCTTTATAACTTACCCCATCTGTGATATTGCATTATTAGCAGGAGAAAAATGGATTAATACCCATGATGTGGTTTACATTGTCCATATACAAATCTTCTAGGTTTATATGAAACAATTTAAAGAATTAAGAAGGTAAGAAAAATGACAGAAATTTTGATGGTTTGCAGATTTCAGGAGGGATTTTATTATGGAGTGGATTTTGAAGGGATGAAAGGAACTGGAGGGAAATTTGAAAAATAGAGGTGATATAAATGAAATAATGAAGTGCTAATAATGTGGGGCAAAATAATATAGGTCACATAAACAAATCCATCTCCATTAGAAGAATAGGCAGAACTTCTGCTATAATAGGAAGAAAAGAGTATGTATCCAAAGTCATCAACACTTGTAGTTTAGGTTTAAAAAAAAGACTTCTTTGGGGTTTCCAGTCTAAAGCTACTGTCTTCTCTGTGAAATAGGATGTTTCACATGCTGAGAATAAACATAAAAAAAAATTTAAAGAATGATCTCAACTTTTGCAAAATCAAAGACACAGTTGATATTGGAGTCTTACATATTGATTCCAGTGTTTATACTTGCGGCATAGTCCCTTTAGCTCTTTAGACTATTCAGACTCCAGGTGTGGGTGAAGAGGATAATTCTGTAATTACTCAGGTTTGGTCTTGTGCCAAGAATATGTGATAAGAAAAATTAGGCAAAAAGTTGAAAAATGGGCATGGGTTTGTTGGAATCAGAGTGGGAGGACTCTAGAGGAGTCAACATGAAGTTATTATAAACATGGATACGCACCTATCTTTTTTTTTTTGTGGTACCGGGGATTGAACCCAGGGGCTTTCTACCTCCTCACTACACCCCCGGCCCTATTTTTTTATGCTTTATTTTGAAACCGGGTCTCATGAAGTTGCAGAGGGCCTCACTAAGTAGAGAGAGAGAGAGAGAGACAGAGAGAGAGAGAGAGACAGCTGAGGCTGGCCGCGAACCCGGATCCTCCGGTCTCCGCCTCCCAAAGTACTGGGATTACAAGCGTGCGCCACCATGCCCGGCTAACGCATGTATCCCTATAATACTCTGAGTTCAATTTCTTTGGAAAGATACTTAGAAGTTATACTTAGAAGCTGGATCATATGATGGTTCCATTTCTAGTCTTCTGAGGAACTCCTACACTGATCTTCATAGTGGCTATACTAATTTCTAATTCCACCAATAGTAGATAAAAGTTCCTATTTTCCCTCATCCTTGACATTGTCCATCAAGAGATGAATGGATTATGAAGTTATACAATATACACAAAATGAAATTCTACTCAACCATAAAGAAGAACAAAATTATGTAATTTTTAGGAAAATGGATGGAACTAGAGAATATTATGCTAAGTGAAATTAGCCAGTCACGAAATATGAAGGATCATATGTTTTCTCTCTTATGTGGAAGCTAGGGAGAAATTGGGATACAAGAGGGACTCCAGATAAAGGCGAAAAAAACCCACTGGAATGATAGAGGGTGTCAAGAGGAAGAGGATGGGAAGAAAGGGATACTTGATGAAGGAAACACATCAATTGATTCCATAGATAGATGATAGATAGATAGATGATAGATAGATAGATGATAGATAGATAGATAGATAGATAGATAGATGAAAGATGATAGATAGATGATATATAGATAGATGATAGATAGATAGATAGATAGATAGATAGATAGATGATAGATAGATAGATGATAGATAGATAGATAGATA
>PVJS01055952.1:0-12499 GCA_004027185.1 Glis glis
CTAAGTTGTCAACTTGACCTGATCATGACACACCCAAGATTATGTGATTTTGGGTGTGTAACAGCAGATTAAAGAGAAAGCCCTGCCCTGAATGTAGGCAGCAGGATTCTGATAGGTGCGGACTTAGATAAAGAGGGAGAAGCCACGTAGAGTGTGTGCGACTCGTTCTGAGGAAAGCGCATCTGCTCTCGCCTGAGATTGTCAGCCGCCGGCTCCGCCTTTCTCCGAAGAGCTTGATCTTCTCGGCCTCCTGCTCTTGGAACTGAAACTCCACCATCGTTTCTCTGAAGAAGCTTTCTGATCTTCACGTCTTGGACTGGGACTGAATTAGTGGTTGCTCCAATCCTAAGACTCCAGCTCTTAGACCGTTCGACCAGCTACTGATTCCTCTGACCCTCCACGTGCAGTCAGAACCTGGGACTACATTGCTGCAAACTGTAAGCCATCTGATAAATCCCTTTTTTTTAAAATATACTCATTCTGTGTATTCTGTTAATCTAGAGAACCCTGTCCAATACACCATCCCTGGATTAATGGTAGGTGCTTATATTCAAATAAGTCAGCTGGCTTGTCTAATCACCAAAATTGTTAATGACACAGACTTAGCTTTGGCAGCCATCAATGAAGAATTAGGTAAGGTATGTTAGGCAACTCTTGAAAATAGGGCAACAATTGATTACCAGCTCTTACTCCATCATTTGGGATGCCAGGAATTTCCTGGGATGTGTTGTTTTAGTATTACCAATAATTCAAAAAAGATAATTAGTTTAATATCTAATATGCAAAAACAACTAGACAGTATTCACCAATCAAAAGGAATCTTTGGATATGGTTCCTCCTGGATAGCATGGCTCCTGCCCTTTCTAACTCCTTTACTCATTTTCCTCCTTATCCTACTCTTTGGACCATGCATAATCAAGCTGATTGTGTCACACATTTAAAAAATCACTAACCACTCTTTTAATGAGGTTCTTCTCTTACAGACCAAAGACCAATACATCCTCCTCCCAAATGCATAGAACCTCTAAAGATCTTCACAGTGCCTGAAACACAGCTTCTAGCCCTAGGTCTACCTTTGTCCCGTTGTCATGCAGGAAGTAGCTAGAGCGAAAAAACGGTGGTCCATTTCCCAATATAAATATTATAAAATTCTGGAATGTAGACCCTGTGAGTTCTGACTGTGAGGTCTAACCAAGGAGGACCAAGAACAAAGGGGACCCAAAAATGTCATGAAAGAAAGAGGAACGCCTCGACCATTACCCTGCCTCGAGATGACCTGGTCACTAGCCCACCAACCAGCAGCATGCATGAGTACTCCTATACCCCCTCTTCCTTGCCCCATAAAAATTCCCTAGTCTGTAAGGAAGGGGGCTTTTCTGACTCTCGTGGATTCTCTTCCCAGTCAGTCCCCCCTCCCAGGCTTTACCCCAATTAAAAAGCCTGTTCTGGTCTGTAGAGCTGTGTTTTCTTTTTCCCCACATCCCCTGACACATTAGATTGCTGTGAGTCTAGTTACATTATTGAGGCTAGTCTCAAACCCACAATCCTTTTGTCTCAGTCTCCCAAGTACTGGGATTACTGGCATGTGCCACCATGGCCAGCTATACCACTCTTCTTTTACTCATGTCAATAGCATGCGTTATCCCAGAAAAATGCTACAATTAGACTACAAAGAGAAGATGAGAAACCCCTGGATTAGTACTTAGGAGACTTGAGTCACATGATTTTTAACAACTTTTTTAACCTGGTGGAGCCTCAGTTTTCCTCAACTGTCAAATAAAAACGTCAATATTTTTCTTGTTTGTCTTATGTGTTTGCTTTGAGGCTTAAACAAAATGCCATATATGAAAGGGATTTGAAATTCTGACCTCATATGAAAACATAAGACATTATTATAATTGCACATTTCCAGCCTACCCCCTGTGGTATTGATGCTTGCTCCTCACCCCTGACCCTTAGCTCATATTCTCTCAGATTTGTTCTCTTGGGCCCATGCTTCCTATTTTCTGATGGATGGAGAAACTAGACAAATGCCATGAGGGCACTGGTGTTTGGCAGGCAGCCCTCTCCTGCCCCTTCTCTACGGGGACTACATCCTAGGGACATCCTATTTGATTTACTACCTTGGGCAGGGCCCTATCAATATCATCCATTCTACTGTTCTCATGAAGCAAAGAAAGTCAAAGTTCAAGGAGATGAGTTAATATCCTAGAGGCATTAAAAGAACGCTTCTTTCTTGCTTTGGATCCTGGTGGTACATGGACAAATGTAGGGAGAAAAACAGGGGAAAAATCACATTTAAATTTCATGATCCAACGCAATATATATTTCCCATAGCACAGGTTCTATGGAAGTGCAAAGAGAATATGGTCTGGAGATCTATTTATTAGCCTGAGGGTCAATCCTCTGAAACCTTTCCTAATACCCCCAGGCTAATAAATAGATCTCCAGATCATGTTCTCTTTGCACTTCGATAGAACTTGTGCTATGGGAAATATATATTGCATAAATTTCATATGTTTAGGTTTGACTTTTGTACCTAACTTCCTATATAGAAAGAATTTGTCTTATTTCTAGCACTTCGACACTCTACTCAGTGTCTGTTATATAACAAACATTGACCATATTTTTTGGGGGGGTTTGGGGACAGGACAGAAGGAGGAAAAGATGAAAGATTAATGAAGAAAAGAAGAATGAGCACACTTTTTTCTTCCTTTGGAGTGAATGACTTTGCTTTTATCATCCCTGATGCAGAACTGTACTTTTAGCCTAGATTTTAGCCCCCCAAATATTTTTAAAGATATATTTTCTTAGATAGTAAGATCACTGCAGTAAATGGTGATCAAAAGATACTTCTTTTTAGCATCCATTTTTACTGCAGGTTTTTCTTTTGTTTTTTTTTTAAACAACAGAATTTTTCTTTAATAAGTACTTTCTATGACATGGCAAACACATAAAAACGCCAATCTCAAACGTTTTAATCAGTTTTTTCTTTTGCGTATGGGATTATTTTTGCTTCTAGTTCTAAAATGTCAAAAGAAAAGAGTAAAGCATTTTTTTTAAATATCTAGATGATTTTGCCTTTGATTTGAGATCTGGGCACTCATCTTATTCTTGTGCTGCAATTAGAATCAAGCAAATCATTAAGCACTTCTAAGAGGACATCCTATGTGAATTTAAATAGCTTATATTTTTAGTTCATTTTTTCCCAATGTTAAACCACTGCACCACACATAAAAAGGCATTTCTAGGTCAAGTATTTACCTAACCAATTTTTTGATACATTTTTATTTTCTTGGGTCAAAACTTAACATTTATCTTCCCCCTTCAGGTAGCTGCTAAGTCCTGTGTGATTATGAAATGAAAACAATAAAGAAGAAAGGAAGAAGGCAGGAGAGAGAGAGAGAGAGAGAGAGAGAGAGAGAGAGAAGAAGAAGGAGGAGGAGGAGGAGGAGGAGGAGGAGGAGGAGGAGGAACCTTTTACTTAAATTCTTAAAGCAGCAAATGGGTAATATATTAATACCAAGGCTTTAGTGCTGGGAGAAAAATAAAGAGAGAAAATTTTGCACTAACATAATACTAAGAATATGTACTTTCCTGTTATTCATGTTCTAGGAAACTTTAAGGAATGACCCTATTTTTTTTGTGTGTGTGGGGGGGGGAGGCGGTACTGGGGATTGATCTGGGGGCATTCCACCTCTAGGCTACACCCCTAGCCCTTTTTTAGTTTTCCTTTTGAAACAGGGTCTCGCTAGGTTGCTGAGAGTCTTCCTATATTGCCGAGGCTGTCCTCAAATCTGTGATTCTCCTGTCTCAGCCTCCCAAGTACTGGGATTATAGGCATGTGCCACAGTGCCTAGCTGGAATGGCCCTGTCAATTGCCATTTTTTTCTTTATTATGCAGTAGTTTCCCCTTACATTCAGTTTTGCTGTCTACAGGTTCAGTTACCTGTGGTCAGCCATGGTCCAAAACTATTAAATGAAAAATTTCAGAAATAATTCATAAATGTAAAATATATTTATTACAATATACTATTATATTTTATTATTAGCTATTGTTAATTTCATACTCTGTCTAATTTTAAGCTTTAGCATAACTATTTATGTATAGGAAAAACATAAATTATATAGGGTTTAGTACTATCTGTGGTTTTGGGTATCCATTAGAGGTCTTGGAACATTTCCCTGTGGATTACAGGGGAGTACTACACAACATTCAACACTGTCTCCCTACATTGCATTTGATGTTTAAAAGTTCCTTGTTTTCCTCTTAATGTTTTAGCAGAGTCTCATTAAAACTGTTCTCATCAACACTGAATAATGATGTTCTTAGGAAAGCTGGCATTGTATATATACACTGATATTTTATTGAATTAAGAGACCAGGTATTTTTATTTTATAGCTTAGTAAAGCATATGATATGTAATAGACACATAATGAAATGCATTAATGATTAATTGATATATAAATGAGAAAGGTCAAATTTAAGACAATATGCCAGCCTCAGTGTTTATTTAGTTGAAAATCACAAATTAGTACTGTGTGCCTGCTATCGTTAATACACTGAATTCAGTACTATGACTAGTATGAAATTAGCAAGTATCTGATCTTCAAAGAACAGTTTTAATATCAGCCACATTTCCCATCAGTAATCAGCACCAAGTTTTGTTTAATTGATATAATTGTAACATTATTAAGAATGTGATGATTAACCTCCCAAATTAGTTTTCTGGCCTTTTGTCCATTTTGCAGTAACTCAGAGGAAAAAGTCTTTGTGTATAAAACGTAGTACCAGGAAAACATAGCATTCGTTTGCTGACCCTGCCAAAACCTTTTGTAATTATAAGTTACATATGGAACACGAAGCTATTGCATGTTAGTTTGAAAATGGCTAATTTTTCTATCCTTGCCTGTTGAGGAACCAGGAATTGAGATGGCCAGTCAGGGCCATGAGTCAAACTAAAATCAACAAAACCTTTATTCACTGACCGTGGTAGAGCAATGAGGAGACAAAAATTGGCATGGGCTCCCCAGTATTTCCTTTAAAACAGCATCCGGTGAGGCTCAGATGGATCAGTGCAGACATGGTGTGTATGGGGGGGGGGGATTTACTGCCAAAGGTTTCTGCATCTTTATGGGCCTGTGGTCCAAGAAGGGGGAAAGGCTAGGTGTAGAAAAGTAGTCAGTTAAAAGAATACTCCTGCCAAGACCTCCAGTAAAGAGGCGTTTGAATGATGGCTCCTAGGCCAGAATGCAGACATCATGTGTGTTAGTATTGCTGGCCAGGTAGGGGAGCTTGAGTCCTTGACTGCTACTCCTTCCAGAAAACTGCAGTGCATTGGCTGAGGGCCATGTCTGGTGCAGGGAGGTCAGTCTGCCCCATGAGGCTGGCCAGGCAACCCTTGGACTAGAAATAACACTTCTAGGATGTGGGCCTGGAGGCCACATCCGCACCGACCCCTGCCATCCCTCATCTCTTCAGCACTGGGGCTTATGCTGTCAGTCTACACAAACTCCCTTCCATTAGTGTTGTCCTGCCCGGAAATCTCCAGTATCTGTCTCAAAAATGTCATCTCTTTCTATGCACTTGCCGTGTTTCTGACACTTGGCCTCATGGTCAATTACCATCTGCCTCTGTTAACCTTCCTTTCTACTTCATATCAGCCATGTTCCACAAACAACAGAATAAAATACTATCCCTGAGTTCTTTTGGTACTATTCAAAATCAAAATATACTGACCTGTCATCTCTAGCCTTCCTTCTTCTCATGCGCAAAATTATTTTCTGTCCATCCTAGTATTTTATAATATTCACCTCTTAAATTTTCGAATGAATCTTCTCATGGCCAAATGGTACTATTTTTTTTTTTTTTTTGCCAGCACAGGTACCTGAATTCTGTTGTTTCAGTTGCTGACATCCTCCCTTGCCCAGCCCACCCATCTCCTGGCATTCCAGAACCAAGCTCTGCAGCTCTGTGTTACCCTCATATTCTCTTTCTCTGTTTTGTTCCTACTTCTGGGCTCTAGTGTTGGCTGTAGCCATCAAGCTTGGCTTACTAGAGATCCGTGCTGTCCAAACACAACTTGGCTGTCGACCCTGGCTTGGCAACCCTCTTGTTCATCCCTCATTGGATTTCTGGCTCCCTCTCTTCAGTGGCAGATACAGGCATCAGCCTTTCATTGGTCCTCTTTTTCCCACCTCTCCTTACAGATGACAACTTTCTCTATTCCTTCAATGAGGCATGAACTCTCTATCTACCTCCTTTTATATCCTTTGACATTCTCGGTAAAAGAAAAACCAATATATCTCTTTTTTCTCTAAAAGTAATAGTAGCATCTTCAGTATCATGGTACAGCATAAAGATCATGGACTATTTTAAGGAAAAATTCAAATTCACTTGCTTCATTTACATCTAAATTAAAAATATATTATGATGGGGTAACAAGGTCTGGATGTAGATTCAAATCTGAAATAATTATGTGGGGGGGGAGACAAAAAGAAGAAGACATAAATATATGGAACAATGATTGTTTTCAAGACACTAGGATCAGGTTACAAAAGATGTTGATTCCTGAAAGACAAGAAACGAGATCAGCCTTATATATGCCCATGCTTGAGAGAATTTCCAGTCTGCAGCTCAGAGAGGAAAAATTCAAGTAGAAATCAGCCAACTCCTGAGTCGAGAAGACAAATAGTGAATTCAGGGAAGCTGAAGTGGCCTGAAAGAGTACCAGAAACTGCATGAAGAAAAACTTTCTTGGGATTTGTAGAGTATCCCTCTATGTGGTCTCTCTCTAGTGGAGCGGAGACCCCGGGAAGATGCAACCACGCTGAAACCAGGACACGGGGGATGCAAAATAGGAGACCAGCTCCAAGCAAATGCATATTTATTAAGAGCAACAGACTTCTTTTATAGACAGAGTCCTGGGAACTTGGTACAGGAAGGCACTAGTCCAGTCGAACCACCATGTATCTTTTTAAAACAAAGCTTCTAAGAATTAAGACACTGAGCAGTCAAGTGCTTATCACTTTCTCAGGGAGCAAGAGCAAGAATGTCAGGAGACTCGGATTCTCCAAGGCCATAGCCCCCCTCTATGCTCCGTTTCTCATCAGAACAGGCTGCGCTCTTGCAGAAAGTGTGCTTCCCGCCAGGCTCAGTGTGCCAAGCCTAGAGACACGCCACGTTCTCAGAGAACGGATAACATAGACCAGGCAGCTCCAGTCACCTCAGATCACCCACACCTCTATAGTCCCAACTTTGTAGGGAACAGTGTATGCACATGAAGAAACAACTTGAAGCTGGGGAGGAAAGGGGACCCTGCTCCTGTATTCATTCAAGGCTTCTTCCCACCAGCTTAAATGGAAACACTAATTTACAGGGTGTTGGGTAGAGTAATTAAGATCTTTCCCAAGTAGCGGGAAGTGATTAACTCTAGTCTGAGCATTATTTGGCACCCACCTAACATAGCATAAATCCAGACAAAAAAGGATCAAACTATGTCCAAGTAGCTAAATGACATCCCATAAAAGAAACTCAAGAATAGGAATGCAAAGATATCCAGCACTGAACAAGGTAAAATTTATAATGTGCAGTATATAAGCAAAATCATCCAGCATGCAAAAACAGCAGGAATGCATGATAAAAATAATGACTAAATCAATATGGATGCAGAATATACATATATGTTAGCCTTAGTAAAAACATTAAATTAATGTCATTACAACAATATTCCATATCTTTAAAAAGTTAAGAGATAGGAAAGACATTAAAACTGTCAAAAGTGAAATTATTATCAAAATTATTATTATTTGTGGTACTGCGTATTAAACACAGGGGCAGTCTACCTCTGAACACTATTTTATTTTTTATTTTGAATCAGAGTCTTGCTAAGTTATGCGCTGGCCTCAAATTCGTGATCCTCCTGCCTCAGCTTCTCAAGTACTTGGATTTCAGGTGTGCACCATGTCACCCAGGTTCAAAACTGAAATGATGACGATGAAAACTACAATGACTGCGATGAAAACTATACTACATAAGATGAACAGCATGTTAAATACAGCAGAAGAAAAATCAGTGAATTTGAAGACATGATAGAAAGTATACAACTGAAAAAAAAAGAGAAAGGAAGACAAAACAAATTAAAAAATGAGTTTCAGTAACCTGTGAGGCAACTTCAAGCAGCCTAAAGTGTGTAAAGTGTGTATATTTAGAGGGCCAGAGATAGGATAGAGAAGATAAACCTATAGATCCAAGAAACTCAAGGCACCCAAACGTAAGCACCATGAAGAAAACTTAATTTAATTTTGATAAAATTACTAAAAAATTGCAAGAAAAGAACATCTTAGCATCAGCCAGAAGGAGGAAAAATATACATTTTATACAGAAGAACATATTGAAGGATGATAGCAGATTTCTCCTTGAGAAAGTGAGAGGAAAATATAGCAACATCTTAAAACTATGGAAAGAAAAACAAATTGTCAATCTGCAATTCTATACCCAGCAGAAATATATTTCAAGAGTAAAAGTGAAATAAAATAACTTTTAGACATACAAAAGTGAAATAATCCATTACCTGTCGATTCACATACAAAAAATATTAAAGGGAGTACTTCCTTTAGGCAGAACAAAAATGGTATGGGATGGAAATCTGGAGTTGACATCAGTGAATGAAGAGCACTGGGAATGGTAAACTTGTGGGTAAATGTATCATTGTTTTCTTATTGTTTAAATCTCTTGAAAAGATATTAACTGTTAAAAATAAGAGAACCTTGTGGATTATAGTCCATGTCTATTAGTAAAATGTATGGCATTCATATCAGGAGGGGAGAAATGAAAACACACTCTTCTCAGTACCAAATTCTGGCAAGGATGGGCAGCATTGGCACTCTCATAATTGGTGGTGGGAATGCAAAATGGTACAAGACTAAACATATTCTCACCATATGACCTAGCAATCATTCTCCTTGGTATTTACCCAAGAAAAGTGAAAACTTATGTCAACACAAAAACTGGACATCTGGATGTTTATAGAGACTTTATTCATAAATCAGACGATGGAATATTATTCAGTACTCAAAAGAAATGAGCCATCAATCCGTAAATATCATGGAGGAAACGTAAATGTGTATCACTAAATGAAGAGCCAGTCTGATGAAGATACGTTCTGTATGATTCTAACTACATGACATCCTGGAAAAGGCAGAAGTATGGAGACAGTGAAAAGACTGTGCTTGTTAGGGGTTGTAGGGAGGGAGGTACAGATAGATCAAAGAGGATCTTTAGGGAAGCAAAGCTATTCTTGATGATACAATGGATACATGTGGATGCATGTCATTATATATTTGTTCAAATGCATTGACTTCGCAAAACTAAACATGAATCCTAATGGAAACTATGATAATGATGTGTCAATGAAGGTTAATTCATTGTAACATATATACTATTCTAGTGGGTGATACTGATAATAGGGAGGAGAGCATGTGTGAGGGCAAGGGGTCTATGGGAAATCTGCACCTTCTGCTCAGCTATGCAGTGAACCTAAAGCTGCTCTAAAAAATAAAGTCTATTTTTTAAAAATATACTATTCTAATATTCTAGACTATGCATGAAGTAGGATAATATGAGCTGAAGGTATACTATAACAAGTTAAAGATGTTGTTGGGTCTCAGAAAACAATACCCTAAACAATGATATTTTGGCTGCTAAGTATGACCTAATGGAGATTGGGAGGTCTCAGAAGAAACCTCAGAAGCAAAGTCTTTGTCCGACCTTTCCCTGACCTTCTGTCTCTCATCCATCTTTCTTCCCTTGAAGTGATTAATAGAAACCAGAATTATCCTTCCTCCAGCTAGGTTATAGAAACCAGAAATATTACTCTAACCTTTTCCTGTCTCTTTCTTTGTAGGAGATGACCACAAAGAAATACCCCCCAAAAAAAAAGAAAGAAAGGGAGGGGTGCCTCATGGAAATAGAAGGAACATCAGTAAAGTAGAAGAAGGGGACCAAAGGAGGAAGGAAGAGAGGGAAATGGAAGGCACCAGGAAATGAAACTGACCAAATTATGTTTGTGCATGTACAAATATGTTACAGTGAATCCCACTATTGTGTATAAACATAATGCAGCAATTAAAAAAAAGGAAAAATTCTCTGATGTGCCTTGTCTGATAATGAGTCATGAGACCCTCATTCTAGAAGGGATCCTGCCTATACCCATGAGGACAAATGCTACACTGAAAATCAAAGAGGGATCTGAAGAGACAGACCTTGATAGGTATCCCCGTCAGTCTACTACCATGAGATCACATGCTTGCATCCAACCACATTTCTACATGGCTGGCCATTCCTCATTGAACTTAAGCATAATAATAGATGGCTGTTTCTGAGTCTTTGGGCCTTCATTTTTGAAGAATTCTGTGTCATGGAAAACTTTGATTAATAAATATATTCTACTTTTCTCTCATTAACCTATCTTTTCTTTCTTTTTTATACTCTTATCAGTGCATTGTAATTATATATAATACTGAGGTATAGAGTGATAGGAATATACATGAGCACAGCACTTGGAGCATTTCCTTCTGAATCTCACCCCCTCCCCCCCCTTTCCTGTACATGTCATTGAGATTGGCATTGATAATTTCATATGTATACATAGTATTATTTAAACTGTTAACCTTTTTTACGTCTCTATCCCCCCTTCTCCCTCCTCTAAACTCCCTCCATTGCTCCATTGCTCCTAATTTTCTATCTAGCTTCCACATATGAGAGAAAATATACAACTATTTGCTTTTTGAGACTGGCTAATCTCACCTCGCATAGTAGTCTCAAGTTCCATCATTTTCCTGAAAATGACATAATTTTGTTCTTTATGGCTGAGTAAAATTCCATTGTATGTAGATACCAGTTTTGTGACCCATTCATCTGTTGATGGACTCCTAGGCTGCTTCCATAATTTGTCTATTTTGAATTGTGCTGCTATAAACATGAATATACATGTATCTTTATAATATTCTGGTTTCAATTCCTTTGGAAAGATGCCCAGGAGAGGAGAGGTATAACTGGGTCAAATGGTGGTTCCATTCCCAATCTTCTGAGAAACCTCCACACTGATCTTCCTAGCAGCTGTACTCCTTTGAAATCCTAGAAACAGTGTATGAGTTCCTATTTCCTCAGATCTTAGTCAGCATTTATTTTTGTTTGTGTTCTTGATGATTGCCATTCTAACTGGAATTAGATGGAATCTCAGTGTGGTTTTGATTTGCATTTCCTTGATTACTAATGATGTTAAATATTTTTCTCATATATTTATTGGCCATTTGTATTTCTTCTTTTGAGAAGTGTTTAATTGGTTCAATTGCCCATTTTTGATTGAGTTATTTTTTTAGCATTAAGTTTGTTAAGCTCTTTGTATATTATAGATATTAGTCCTCTGTCGGAGGACAATCTGGCCAAGATGTTCTCCCATTCTTTAGGCTCTCTCTTTAGACTCTTGATGGTTTCATATGCTACACAGAAGCTTTTTTTTTTAATTTAATACCACCCCATTTATTAATTCTCATTTTAATTTCCTGGGCTTTCAGAGTCTTGTTGAGGAAGTTTCTATCAATACCTGTATGTTGGAGTGTTGGTCCTATGCCCTCTTTTAATAATTGCAAAGTTTCTGGTTTAATTTCTAGGTCTTTTCTTATAGAACTGTTGCCATGACACTAAGAAAGGGGAGGGAAAGTGTCACATCTTTCCACCCCTAAATTTATAAAATGTAATGCAACCACTAAAAAAATGGTTATAGCAAATAAGACAATAGCAGAAATAAAATGGAATCATAAAATATATTCAGTGAGTCTAAAAGAAGACAAAAAAAGAAGAAAAGGAGAACAAAATAGATGGAATACACAATAAATATCAAGATGATAGACTTACGCTTAACTATGTCAATAATCAAACTAATGTACCTTCAATTTAGAGAGTGTTAAAATGGATTTTAAAAAAGCTAGACTCATCTATATGTTGCCTATAAGAAAATAATTTTAAATTAAGATGTTCCATAGATAAAGCTCTAGATGACTTCTGGCAAACTCTAGGAAACATTTAATGGGGGAAAAATGCCAAACTTTTCTGAAAAATTAAAGAGGAGGAAATACATTAAAACTCATTGCACAAGATTTTATTACTGCAGCACAGTTAAAGGTTTTATCAACTGAAGATGATTAAGAAAGTCTTGAATTTTCTTCCAAGTAGAACTTTGTTGACTTTATATGTCTATAAGTGGATGAAAAAAGTACTGTACCTTGAAATAACACCCATTATTGCGACGGACCAGCTCAGCCGGAGAGCATTGAGACCGACGGGACAGGGGTCTCGGGAAGGTGGGCAAGGAGTCGGCGATGAGTGACAAACAGACACAACTCAAGGAGGTTGCATCTGAGTGTATTTTGCAAAGTTTCAGGCAAGGATTTTATACACAATGATTAGGGAAACAAAATACATCATCAACTGATTGTT
>PVJS01055953.1:0-12501 GCA_004027185.1 Glis glis
TGTTCTACACCTGGAATAATGGAACAAAATGGCTTAATGTTGAAACTATGTACTTCAGGTTATGAGTCTACACCATATCCAACAAATATGGAGTAACACTAAGTTTGCCTCAAAAAATTAAATATCCCTGTGTGTTAGCTGCAGTACACCAGAGTACCTGGGCACAGAGTTTGGGAATGATAGCACTCTAGTTTTATGTCTCAGCAGCTATAAAAACTATTTGCTAGCCGGGCGTGGTGGCACACGCTTGTAATCCCAGTACTTGGGAGGCTGAGACCGGAGGGTCCGGGTTCGCAGCCAGCCTCAGCTACTTAGTGAGGCCCTCCACAACTTCATGAGACCTGGTTTCAAAATACCATGCCTGTAATTCCAGTCTTAGAAGGCTGAGACAAGAGGATCATAGGTTCAAGGTCAGCCTCAGCAACTTAGTGAGACTCTCAGCAATTCAGAGACTGTCAAAACAGAAAATAAAAAGGGCTAGGAATGTAGCTCAGAGGTAGAAGAAGGTCCCTAGGTTCAATCCTCAGTACCAAAGGGAAAAAAATTATATTTCTGTACTACTTGGGAAACCAGTCTTTCTTTTGAGCAATAAAAGGAGCACTATTAAATCCTTAAAAAGCATTGGTGTGGGCCGGGCGTGGTGGCGCACGCTTGTAATCCCAGTATTTTGGGAGGCAGAGACCAGAGGATCCGGGTTCGCGGCCAGCCTCAGCTCTCTCTCTCTCTCTCTTGCCCTGTCTCTCTGTCTCTCTCTCTCTCTCTCTCTCTCTCTCTCTCTCTCTCTCTCTCTCCTTAGTGAGGCCCTCCGCAACTTCGTGAGACCCGGTCTCAAAATAAAGTATAAAAAATAGGACCGGGGGCGTAGCGCGAAGGTAGAATGCCCCTGCGTTCAATCCCCGGCACCGCAACAAAAAAAAAAGCATTGGTGTGGTGGCACCCAAGTACCAAGTACTGTAATCCCAGAACTTGGGAGGCTGAGACAGGAGGATTGCAGGTTTGAGGATAGCCTCAGCAGGTAGAAAGACTCTCCTCAACCTAGAAAGACCCTGTTTCAAAATAAAAATTAAAAATAGGGTTGGGGGTGTAGCTCAGAGGTAGAATGTTTCTGTGTTCAATCCTCAGTACCACACATAAAAATAATAATAATAAAAATAAATCCTTAAAGAAAGATATTTTTTCCAGTTTGATTGATATTGCCTTAATGTGATTATTTTTATAGATGTTGGCTGTTACATCTGATAACTATAATTGAGGAGAAAGACAGGAAATTTATTATATAGCTCCTTCTAAGCAACAATTTCTCTAAACTTTAAAACACTGCAAAATGAGCCGGGCGTGGTGGCGCACGCTTGTAATCCCAGTACTTTGGGAGGCGGAGACCAGAGGATCCGGGTTCGCAGCCAGCCTCAGCTCTCTCGCTCTCTCTCTCTCTCCCTCTCTCTCTCTCCCTCTCTCTCTGTCTCTCTCTCTCTCTTTCTCTCTCTCTCTCTCTCTCCTTAGTGAGGCCCTCCGCAACTTTGTGAGACCTGGTTTCAAAATAAAGTATAAAAAAATAGGGCCGGGGGCATAGCGTGGAGGTTGAACGCCCCTGCGTTCAATCCCCGGTACCACAAAAAAAAAAAAAAAAACACTGCAAAATGAACAAGTCTCACTAACCCAACACTGAGAAACACAAGTTCAGTAGTCAAATTAGATCTGAAAGTACTAAGAACTCAATAATATGAATATTAATATGGGTATGGAAAGAACTGGCTTTTAAATTACTAGCAACAGATTGTGTAGCAACTCTTCATTTAGGCAAGAAGCTGGAAAAGCAATGAAGGAGTCAACCACCTAATCCACTCAGTTTTTGCTTTTTACTGCTTCATCAGTTCACAACATGTAACATTCATAAAATCCGTGCCACTGGAAAATACTACCAAGTTCAATTGGGAGTCCAAGTATGTGGTGAGAGTGATTGGTTAAGTCTTTTTGTTTTAAGATATCCAAAGAAATCTGGGCATGGTGGTACACATCTGTAATCCTAGTACTTGGGAGGATCTCAGGTTCAAGGTCAGCCTCAGCAATTTAGGAAGGCCCTCGGTAACTTAACAAGACCCAATTTAAAAAAAAAAAAAATAGGGCTAGAGGTATAGCTCAGAGGTAGAATGTTCCTGGGTTCCATCCCCAGTCCAAAAAAAAAAAAATATCCAAAGAATAGCTGGAAAAGAAAATCAATGTTCTACCACTTTAAAGAATTTTCACAACCATAAAATATAATAGAAAATAACTGTGGCCCATTTTTTTAAATCAAGGTAATTACTATAAATATCTATAATCCTAAAAGTATATAGCTAGAAAAACAAAATGAAAATGAATGTGGTAGTTATCAAGAAAAGAATGCCTAAAAAGCTATGTGGCAAACTCCGCAGCCATATAACTACTTACCTGCTGAATGATTCTAGAGGTTTTCTGAAGATTCTCTCTGGGAGGGACTTTACCAAATAATTTCCAACCAGGAGCACTATGGACAACTGACTTGAGTTCTTTTGTCCTTTTTGGAAACAGATTTCTGAAACATAAAAAAGTTACATAAATTGTGTTTTTGTAGCCAAGGAACTATTAAATAATAATTTTTAAAGTATGTTTATTCCCAAGGCAGATAAAAAATACTTTTCTTTTTTTGCAGTAATGGGGATGGAACCCAGGGGCATTCTACCTCTGAGCTACACCCCTAGCCCTAATTTTTATTCTTTATTTTGAAACAGGGTCTCACGATGTTGCGTAGGGCCTCACTAAGTTGCTGAGGCTGGCCACAAACCTGCAATCCTCCTGTCTCAGCCTCCCAAGTACTGGGATTATAAGCATGCATCACCACGCTCGGCTTACAAAATACTTTCAAATAAAATTATTTCTACTACTTATACTGCTATTACTTAGCCTAACATGATTCAATTAAGAATACCTGCCTTAAGCCGGGCGTGGTGGCGCATGCTTGTAATCCCAGTACTTGGGAGGCGGAGACCTGAGGATCCGGGTTCATGGTCAGCCTCAGCTACTTAGTGAGGCCCTCGCAACTTCGCAAGACCCGGTTTCAAAATAAAGTATAAAAAATAGGGCCGGGGGTGTAGCTCAGAGGTAGAACGCCCCTGAGTTGAATCCCCGGTACCGCAAAAAAAAAAAAAAAAGAATACCTGCCTTATATAGAAGTATTAAAAGAATCGTCAACAAAGATATTAAAGAGATAAAAAATTGGGAGAAAATGACAGCCATAAATAAATGTAAATATCTGCTTTGTATTGACAATTCATATACTTGTCAATAAAAGCCCAAAATCTGATAACAAAAAAATTAAAAGAACCTACATACAATAGTTAAAGGATTAGACGATATATTTCAAAAATACTATTTAGAGATGGGCATGGTGGCACACACCTGTAATCCCAGTACTTGGGAGGCTGAAATAGGAGAATCACAGATTCACAGCCAGCCTCAGCAACTTAGTTAGGCCTTCTGCAACTTAGTGAAACCCTGTTTCAAAATAAAAAATAAAATAGGGCTGGGGTTGGAGCTAGGAGGTAGAATGCCCCTAGGTTCAATCCCCAGTGCCACACATACACACAAAAAAAACAATTTAGTTACTTTCAGTAATAGGTTGTTTTCATCTGTAGTAAAAGTACAATTACTGATCCCTCATTGCTATATTTATATATGTAAATTGTTTTTCCTAGGATACCTAAATACAAGAAAGCTTTTTTTTTTTTTTTGCAGTACCAGGGATTGAACCCAGGGGCGTTCTACCTCCGCGCTACACCCCCAGCCCTATTTTTTATACTTTATTTTGAAACCGGGTCTCATGAAGTTGCGGAGGGCCTCACTAAGTAGAGAGAGAAAGAGAGAGAGAGAGAGAGAGACAGGGAGAGACAGAGAGAGAGAGACAGCTGAGGCTAGCCACTAACCCGGATCCTCCGGTCTCCGCCTCCCAAAGTACTGGGATTACAAGCGTGCGCCACCACGCCCGGCACAAGAAAGCTTTTGAGTCAGTACATAACCAAGGAAGAAAATATCTCACTAAATATTTGAAGAAAAAAAAAGAACCTATATAAGTATCAAGGCTCTTACCTATTATCTCCAAGCCCTAATGTAGCTATTTATGTATGTAAGCTGAGATGATATTCAAAATATGCACCCATCTATGACCAGGGTACCATGGACCAATTAGAAAAAGTACTGATGAACCCGACTGAATTTGTAGAGCTATGATAAAAAAATGTGTCCTTGGGAGGCTGAGGCAGGAGGATCACAGGTCTGCGGCCAGCCTCAGCTACTTAGTGAGGTCCTCCGCAAGTTAGTGAGACCCGGTTTCAAAATAAAGAATAAAAAATCAGTCTGGGGGTATAGCTCAGAGGTAGAATGCCCCTGGGTTCGATCCCCAGTTCCACCAGGAAAAAAAAATGGACATTAAGAAAATTTAAAATTCATATATAAATTAGTTACAAACAGTTCCAAATTATTTGAATTCCCAAGTAACTAGATTTAACAACACTCAAAATATCATATAGCTATATCTTAAAAGTAGAGTACAGTGATAATAGGGAAATAAAAGTTTAATGCATAATGTTAAGAAACTCCTACAAAAAATAATAATGAAAAATAAGCATTAGGTGTGCAACAGAAAAGAATAGATGATATAATTTTTTTCCAAGTTCTGAGGATTGAACCCAGGGACATTCTATCTCTAAGCCACACCCCCAGCCCTTTTTGTTTTTTATTTTGAAACAGGGTCTTGCTAAATTGCTGAGGTTGGCCTCAAACCTTCAATCCACCTGTCTGAATCTCCTAAGTACTGGCATTACAGATGTGTACCATTATGCCCAGCTTCATAGAGTAATTTCTATTTAAAATATTGTGGATATTACATCTCAGAAGCCATATTCAGTGACTTAATTCTCTACTTCACAATATCTTTGGGCTGAAGGTTTTCAATAATGAACACACTGAAGTCCAGGAATACTTCTAAGAAACAATTTGAAGCTACACTGGATAGCCTATTAACTGAAACAGTGTTTGATAGGTGTACAGCTTATCAATTCGTTGCCTCTAGTAACTCCTTATTCACCCTTTAATATATGCACTCTGAAAATAGAATTCTTTTAAACATTTCCCCTTCAGAACAAACATGAAACTGTGTAGCTTTTTAGTAGAGGGTACCTAGAAGGAGCTCTCCTGTGGCTTCCAGCTGCTGCAAAGCGGGTTGTAGTTCCTCTGCAAACTTGCGGCCTCAACCTGGAGATGGCTTTCCCACAGCCCTCTTGACATGGAAGCTGATCCCACCAAAGGCTTCCTATCAGCACCAGTGTGCCGTGCCCTCCACAAGCTCCACACAGCCAACCTGTCCCCAGTCCCGGACAGTTCTCATCAAGCCACATTCCCTCTACAAGCCCCTGTGTGACTGCCTGCCATGAAGGTCTCTCATCCATCCACATTAATAAACACAGGAGAAAATCTTTGTCAGCATGGTTTTTACAAATAAGTATTGGATGTAACAGCAAAAACATGATCCATAAGCCATAATTAGATACCACTTCACCCACTAAGGTGGCTATTATTTAAATACACACACACACCCACACACACAGTGTTGGTTAGGATGAGGAGAAACTGGGATAATGATGGACAAACATGTAATATGCTGCAGCAGCTGTGGAAAACAATTTGGCAATTCCTTAAAATGTTTAACACAGAATTACCATATAAACTAGAAATTCTACTCTAAAGTTCTTACACAAAAGAAATGAAAACAGACACTCAAACAAATACTTATGAGCCAGGTGTGGTGGCGCACGCTTGTAATCCCAGTACTTGCGAGGCTGAGACAGCAGAATTGCAGGTTCGCAGCCAGCCTCAGCTACTTAGTGAGGTCCTCCGCAACTTAGTGAGACCCTGTTTCAAAATAAAGAATAAAAAATAGGGCTGGGAGCCAGGCGTGGTGGCGCACGCTTGTAATCCCAGGACTTGGGAGGCGGAGACCGGAGGATCCAGTTCGCTGCCAGCCTCAGCTACTTAGTGAGGCCCTCCACAACTTTTTCAAAATAAAGTATAAAAAATAGGGCCGGGGATGTAGCTCGAAGATAGAATGCCCCTGGGTTCAATCCCTGGTACCGAAAAAAAAAAAAAAATAGGGCTGGAGTGTAGCCTGGAGGTAGAAAGCCCCTGGGTTCAATCCCCGGTACCACCCAAAAAAAAAAAAAAAACCTTATATATATCAATGTTTGTAGCAGTATTATTCACAATAGCCAAAAGGTAGAAACAACTCAAGTGGTCATCAAGAGATGAATGTGTAAAAAAAATCTGGTATATATACATGTTATGGAATGAACTATGTCCCCTCAAAATTCCTTTGTTGAAACTCTTGCCACTAAACCCTTAGAGTGTGACTGTATTTGGAGACAGAGCTTTTAAAGAGGCGATTAAGTTTACATAAGGTCATATAGGTAGGCCCTACTCCCATATGGCTATTGTTCTTACAAGAAGAGGAGAGAGATACCAAGGATGCAGGCACTTAGGAAGAGGTGTGCGAGGAAACAGCAATAAGGAGAGACTCTGTAAACTAATCCCATCAATACCTTGATTTTATACAGAAATCCTTCAAAACAGTGAGAAAAATAAATTTCTGGTTTTTAAGCCACCCAGTCTATAGTATTTGTTACAGCAGCCCCAGTAAACTAATACAACATACAAAGGAATATTTATTCAGCAACAAGAAGGAACCAAGTTCTGACACATGCTACAATATTGATGAACCTTGAAAATATTGTGCTAAGTCAAATGAACTGAATACAAAGGAACTAGTATTGTGTAACTCCACTTATGAGAAGTATCTAGAATAGGCAATTCATAGAAACAGGATGTGGATTATAAGTTACCAGGTGCTGGAAAAGAGAAGAATGAGGAATTAGTGCTTAATGGTTATAGTCTCAGTACGGGATGATAAAAAGTTCTGTAAGAACATAGTGGTAATGGTGTACAACACTGTCAATGTATTTATTTCATTGAATTGCACTCTACACTTAAAATTGACTATGGTAAGGTTTATGCTATATTTATTTTACCACAATTTCACTTTTTAAAATGTGTTTCTTATTGTTATTATTTTAGACAGGGTGTCACTATGTTACCCAGAATAGTCTCCAACTAGGCCGGGCGTGCTGGTGCACGCTTGTAATCCCAGTACTTTGGGAGGCGGAGACCGGAGGATCTGGGTTCGCAGCCAGCCTCAGCTCTCTCTCTCTCTCTCTCTCTCTCCCTGTCTCTCTCTCTCCCTGTCTCTCTGTCTCTCTGTCTCTCTGTCTCTCTCTCTCTCTCTCTACCTAGTGAGGCCCTCCGCAACTTTGTGAGACCCGGTTTCAAAATAAAGTATAAAAATAGGGCCAGGGGTGTAGCGCGGAGGTAGAACGCCCCTGGGTTCAATCCCTGGTACCGCAAAAAAATAAAATAAAATAAAAAGAATAGTCTCCAACTCCTGGACTCAAGTGATCCTCTTCCCTCAACCTCCTGAGGAGTTGGGACTACAGGTACATGCCACCACACCCACCTACCACAATTTTTAAAAATACATCAAGAAAATTAAAAGATAAGCCAAAGATTGAGAGAAAATAATTGCACTGCATATAAATGAGAAACAATTTCTAATCCGACAACTGACGGATGAACTGTTAAAGATCAATAATAAAAGCTATTTAAAAAAAGAAAAAGTAAGCCAGGCGTGGTGGCGCACACTTGTAATCCCAGTACTTGGGAGGCTGAGACAGGAGGATCCGGGTTCACAGCCAGCCTCAGCTACTTAGTGAGGCCCTCCACAACTTAGTGAGGCCCTGTTTCAAAATAAAGAATTAAAAAAATAGGTCTGGGGTGTAGCTCAGAGGTAGAATACCCCTGGGTTCCATCCCCAGTACCGCAAAAAAAAGTAAAAAGATTTGAATAGACATTTTACCAAAGAAAATATATTAAAGTTAATAAGCTACATGAAAAGATACACAATGTCATGGGGTCATTATGAAAATGCAAACCAAAATCACAATGAATACAATTTCATACCCTCAAGAATAGGTATAATAAAAAAATACAGATAATAAGTGTGGAGAAATTAGAACCCTAATATACTGTCAGTGGGCATGTTAAAGGGTGCAGTCATGTGTGTTACTACCTCTGAGTCATACCCCCAACCCTATTTTACTTATTATTTTGAAACAGAGTCTCGCTAAATTACTGAGCTGGCCTAGAACCTGGGATCCTCTTGTCTCAGCCTCACAAATCCTGGGATTACAGGTGTGCACCACAGCACCCAGCTAGTTTCTAAAAAGTTCATAAAAACCCAGCAATTCCCTGTCTAGGTGTCTACTCAAGAGAAATGAAAACATGTCCACACAAAGATTTGCACAATGTAAACAGCAGCATTATTCATAATAGTACAAATGTGAGGATAACCCAAATGTGCATCAGTTATTGAATATATAAACAAAATGTGAGCCAGGCATGGTGGTCCACACTTATAATCCCAGCTACTCAGGAGGCTAAGGCAGGAAGATCATGAGTTCAACCTGGGCAACTTAGAGACCGTCTCAAAATAAAAATAAAAAGGGTAAGGAGGTAGCTCAGTGGTAGAACCTTTGTCTACCATGTGCAAGGCCCTGGATTCAATCCCCAGTACTAAAATACATACATACATACACACATACATACATACATACAATGATACAGGATACCCATGCAATGGAAAACTAGTCAGCAACAAAGAGAACAAAACAACTGATATATGCTACAATATGGATGAACTAAAAAAAATTATGCTAAAGGACAGAGGCCAGATATAGAAGATCACATATTGTTTAATTCTATTTATGCAAAATTATCCAGGAAAGGCAAATCTGTAGAGATAAAAACGAGATCAGTGGTTGCCCTGGGCTGGGGTGGAAATGGGGACTGCTACAAATGAGCATAAGGGACCTCTTTGTTGTGATGGAAATGTCCTAAAACTAGATGTGAGGACGGCTGCACAACTCTACAAAAATACTAATAATCACCGAGTTACACATTTAAATGAATGTAAATCATACCTCAAAAAAGCTACACATTATACAAGACTATCAGATTAACAATCAGAGAAAATAAACAATGCCCACAGTTGGTCTTTTGTCAAGTTTGGTAAATAGATAGAACTTCCAATGTGATTTATCAAAAAAGGGGAATGAAGAAGTAAATAAAATGAGGAATAAAGAGAAGGTAATAATATCAGATATAGCAAAAAATTTTAAGAACAAGAGAGTACTAAGCTGGGTGTGGTGGCACACACTTATAATCCCAGTACTTGGGAAGCTGAGACTGGAGGATCCGGGTTCACAGCCAGCCTCAGCTACTTAGAGGCCCTCTGCAACTTAGACCCTGTTTCAAAAAAGAACAAAAAATAGGGCTGGGGGTGTAGCTCAGAGGTAGAATGTCCCTGGGTTCAATCCCCAGTACCACAAAAAAAAAAGAGAGAGAGAGAGAGAGAGTACTATAAACAACCCTTTATCAATAATTTGGAACATTTTGACAAAATGTACAGATTTATAGAAAAATACAACTTACTAAAAGAATCAGAAGAAATAGAAAATGTCAGCCGGGCATGTTGGCGCACACCAGTATTTGGGAGGCTGAGACAGGAGAATTGCAGGTTCAAGGACAGCCTCAGCAAGTTGTGAGACTCTCTGCAACCCAGCAAGACCCTGTTTCAAAAATAAAAATAAAGCCTGGTGTGGTGGCACATGCTTGTAATCCCAGTACATGGGAGGCTGAGACAGGAGGATCGCAGGTTTGCAGCCAGCCTCAGCAACTTACTGAGGCCCTCCGCTTAGTGAGACCCTGTTTCAAAATAAAGAATAAAAAAAAATAGGGCTGGGGGTGTAGCTCGGAGGTACAATGTCCCTGGGTTCAATCCCCAGTACCGCAAAAAATAATAATAATAAAATTAACTTAAAATTAAAAAATAAAAATAAAATATGGCTGGAGGTGGTAGCTCAGAGGTAGAATGTGCCTGGGTTCAATCCCCAGTACCACAAAAAAGAAAGGGAAGAAGCCGGGCGTGGTGGCCCACGCTTGTAATCCCAGTACTTGGGAGGCAGAGACCAGAGGATTGGGGTTCTTGGCCAGCCTCAGCTACTTAGTGAGGCCCTCCGTAATTTTGTGAGACCCAGTTTCAAAATAAAGGATAAAAAACAGGGCCGGGGGTGTAGCTCAGAGGTAGAACACCCCTGGGTTCAATCCCCAGTACCTCAAAAAAAAAGAAAGGGAAGGGAAGGGAAGGGAAGGGAAGGGAGGGAGGAAGGAAGGAAGGAAGGAAGGATGGAAGGAAGGAAGGAAGGAAGGAATCGAGAGAGAGAGAGAGAGAGAGAGAGAGAGAAAGAAAATGTCCCAAACTATTTTAACTAAAATAATGGTTAAAATTCTCCCCCCCCACACACACATATCAAATACAGAAATATTACATGCAAGCTCTGTCAAATTTTCAAGATATAGACTACACTAATATTATATAAAGTACTTTAGAGAATAGAAAAGAGAAAAACCCCTAATCAAATTGGAAAAGTGAAAAAGAACTTGACAGCAAAACCGGAGGAAGAGCATATTACAGTAAAATTACAGACCAATCTAACTCATGAACATAAAAATGAAAACTCTAAACACAGTATTAGCAAACTGAATATAATCTTGTATACAATAAATATATGGTGACTAAGTTGGTTTTGGATCAGAAATGCAAGGGTAGTCAAACATTAGAAGACTGTTCATGTTATTCAATGCAGTTACATATTAAATATTAATAGATTAACAGAGAAACTATATGATCATCTCAATAAAAGCAAAAAAAAAGATGATAAAATTAAATCCTTCATTCATGATAGAAACTGTTAAAGGACAACCAGAAGAAAACTTCATTAACTTGATAAAGGACACTTACCAAAAACGTACAGTAAGTGGTGTTCTGAATAAAACACCAGAAATGTATTTGTTTGAATCCAATACAAGATAAGAACATTTCTGTCCCCATTTCTTTTTTTTTTTTTTTTTGCGGTACTGGGGATTGAACTCAGGGGCATTCTGTCTCCGAGCTACATCCCAAGCCCTATTTTTTATTCTTTATTCTGAAATGAGGTCTCACTAAGTTGCAGAGGCCTCACTAGGTAGCTGAGGGTGGCCGTGAACCTGCAATCCTCCTGTCTCAGCCTCCCAAGTACTGGGATTACAAGCGTGCGCCACCACGCCCGGCCTCTGTCCCCATTTCTATTCAACATTATATTGAATGTTTACCTGGTACAATAAGGTAAGAAAGACAAAAAATAGAAGGACTGAAAAGGAAGAGATAAAAGTAACAATTCACAGATAAAACATGAAAATTTGAATTAAAAACTCAAGTATTGCCGGGTGTGGTGGCGCACGCTTGTAATCCCAGTACTTGGGAGGCGGAGACCAGAGGATCTGGGTTCGTGGCCAGCCTCAGCTACTTAGTGAGGCCCTCCGCAACTTCATGAGACCTGGTTTCAAAATAAAGTATAAAAAAATAGGGCCGGGGGTGTAGCTCGGAGGTAGAACGCCCCTGGGTCCCTGGGTTCAATCCCCGGTACCGCAAAAAAAAAAAAAACTCAAGTATTTATTATCAAATTGTTAGAAATAAAGAGTTCAGCAAGTGGTAGGCTATAAGATTAAAAAAACAGTTTTGAGCTGGGTGTGGTGGCACACACGTGTAATCCTAGTACTTGGGAGGCTGAGACGGGAAGATTGTAGGTTTGAGATCAGCCTCTGCAACTTAGCAAGATCCTGTTTCAAAATAAAAAATACAAGGGGCTGGAAGTGTATCTTGGAGGTAGAACGCCCCTAGTTCAATCCCTAGTACTAAATTAAAAAAAAAAACATCAGTTTTGACTTCATATCTGTAATGGTTTGGATTTAGAAAGTCCCCCTATTCCTCAGAGAAACCAGGCAGCCATGTTGGAAGTTAGCTTGGTTGCTAAGGAGAGGTCCCTGCAGGTGTGGCCTTGGGGATTACATAAAGTCCCTCCTCCACTTGTTCCTTCTCTGGCCTCCTGCCTCCATGATGTGAGATTAGAGCCTTGCTCTCTTCCTCTTTTTGCTTCCCACTGCCATGCCCTGAGCTCTGCAGGCTCAGCCTGACATGAACTGAACCTCTGAAATCTCCAAAAACTGTGAGCAAATAAATCTTCCTTCCTATAAATTGTGTGGTCAATTGTTTTAGATTACAGCAGTGAGAATGCTAAGACAATATCTATCAACAACAGATGGCAATTTAAAAAGTTGAAAAGAATACAATAGCAATAATATAAGATTAAACAGTTTCGAATCAGGTGTGGTGGCTCACGCCTGTAACCCCAGTACTTGGGAGGCTGAGACAGGAGTATTGCAGGTTCCAGGACAATCTCAGCAACTTAGTGAGATCCTATTTCTTTTTTTTTTTTTTTTTTTTTTTTT
>PVJS01055955.1:0-12498 GCA_004027185.1 Glis glis
GCCCTATTTTTTACACTTTATTTTGAAACCGGGTCTCACAAAGTTGTGGAGGGCCTCACTAAGGAGAGAGAGAGAGAGAGAGAGAGAGAGAGAGAGAGACAGGGAGAGAGAGAGAGGGCGAGAGAGCTGAGGCTGGCCGCGAACCCGCATCCTCCGGTCTCCGCCTCCCAAAGTACTGGGATTACAAGCGTGCGCCACCACGCCCGGCTGGACTGAGTTGTTAAAGAGGAGGTAGTAAGGCAGGGGAAAGCTTTCAGAACAGAAAGGGAAAGCTTTCAGAACAGAAAGAAAAAAGCAGAGAGCCTTAGTAAATGCTCCCTGATATCAGAAAGAGCAGGGCCAGAAAGAGGGCAAAAGAAGGCAAGAATCTGTCTGGAAAATGAATGGCATCTAAATTACCTTTTTAGAGAACCTCGATATAAGGGCTAGATTGAAAGCTTATTTATATCTTCCCCATCTCCTCTTGCAAATAGTGTTCCCTTTCAAATGCTTCAATGTGTATCGTTCACTCTATGGATCAGCTACTGCCAATTTAGAATGCTGAAATTCAGCATTCAGAGTCTCATAACCCCATGATTCTCATCAGCAGATGTACTAATTTTATTATTACTACAAGCAAAATCCCAGACATTAGACTGCAGCAAAGGAAAAATATGTGTACAAATATTATATATCTCAAAGCCAAATTTAAAGGAACTGATGTAATTGTTATTTTAAAAATTTTGTAAGTATTCTCCAGTACCACCAAAATTCAAGGACTATTTGGTATTGCAGGAGGTCTTCATCAGATAAAAGAGAAAACATCAAAAACTGAGGCTTGCCGGGCATGGTGGCGCACGCTTGTAATCCCAGTACTTGGGAGGTGGAGACCGGAGGATCCGGGTTCACCACCAGCCTCAGCTACTTAGTGAGGCCCTCCGGCCCTCCTCAACTTCGTGAGACCCGGTTTCAAAATAAAGTATAAAAATAGGGCCGGGGGTGTAGCTCGGAGGTAGAATGCCCCTGGGTTCGATCCCCGGTACCACCAAAAAAAAAAAAATAGCTGAGGCTTTAAATAATGTGATAATCTTTGGTACTAATAGGGTATCCCATACCATTAGGCCTCTGAGGAGCACTAAGGATTTCCAATTAAATAGCTGCATGCCAGAAAGTGATTTTTTTTCCTTCTTGGACACACAGCACAGGAAGACTTCCAGGAAGAAATATGTTTTTGACCTTGTGGTCCTGTAAGCGAACTGAGAAAGGTGTCTGGGAAGGCATATTCTTATGTTTCATTCTAGGTACAAAAGTGAATGTACAATAGTGAGCCTCTGGATGCCATCTAGTTGAAGTAAAAATGTGGAAATTGATCTGATTGTTGTTTCTTCCTCTGGAGTCAGGGTGAGGACCTGCAGCTTTTCTTTCTCTGTACCATTAGTGAAGTGTGCTACTAGTATGACCCCAGGATCAGTTGAGGATCCCTGACATTGTGAACTAATCTCTTTCCAGGAAATGTCTGAGGCAAGGTAGAGTCTGTTCCCAATACAGGCCAGAGCTAAATCCAGGGATCACAGGCACCATCTATAACAGTAGGATGGGATTCACACCTTCTGGCTTTTGCCTATATTTAGAACTGAACTTGGGGCAAGATAAAGTCAACCTATGGTAATGCCTTTCTGGGCTCTCCGCTGATTTATCCATTGTTTCCTAGATACTCACAAGAATTCAGAGACGAAACAAATCAAAACAACAAAATACAATGGTCTGCAACAGTTTGCTAGTGTCTGATGGCTTTCAAATCATTTTATTTTGAAATTCTTTCTTGTTTAGCATTTACCAAGAACCCATCCTGTCCTAAGCTCTATACTTGTTCATATATTACATAATTTAATCAGAATACCAATCCTGCATGGTAGATCTGACAGTCCTCATTTTATGGACAAATTTACTGGTATTCGAAAATTTAAATAACTTGGATAAGACCATGAGGCTTGTAAACTGTGGAATCTGTATTTCTATCCACCTCTGCCTGATTCCAAAAATGTGTGCCCATTCCATCACATGCTGTGCCAAATTCTGTGGTGTGTGACTTGATTCAAAGGAGCAAAAAGTGGTATAGCCTAAAATATATGTGTTATTTTTCTCACTGTCTTAACTTGATCACTTAATTTGAGCTGCCTTTTTATGCCATAATTTGTCTAGGGTAGTTGGTTTCACTAATCTCTACACCTATAGGTTTACTTGTGGACCAGATAAAGTATAGGAAGTACTTCAACCAGTTGTGGCAAAGGATTCTCATCCCATTCTAATGCTGACGGATTGCCAGTAACTACTTGGAAGTGTTTGGAACACTGAGAAGGTTTATGCAGTGGCATTCAGAAACAGGTGCTGTGATCAGTAGCTGATGGATTTAATGGGCCTGGGAGGAAAAAGCACATATGCTATGTATTTGCTATTTCTAACTTAAGCAATCGACTCCACTGCCAGTGAGGGCAGAAGTGTATGTTTATGCCAGTAATGTTTATTCACAGCCTTTGAAAGACTTTCTCTTGATTCCAAGATAGCGACTGAGGGAGACACCATGTCATGATGCTGCTGAGACTGATCTCAGTTGCCATGAAAGCAACTCCTTGACAAGAGAAGAAAAGCAGTGAAAAATTGAAATAAACAATGAAAAATTCAAAACATGAAGGAATCAAAGCCAGAAGACAGAACAGAGGAGAGTAAAGAGTTATCTTGGATAGGCAGAATAAATATCATCAAAATGGCCATTCTTTCAAAAATGATCTACAGATTCAATGCAATACCCATTAAACTACCAAGGTCATTTTTCACAGACATAGAAAAATCAGTCCTTAAATTCATTTGGAACAACAACAACAACAACAACAAAAATCTCAGAATAGCCAAAGTAGTTCTCAGCAACAAGAACCATGCAGGAGGCATCACAATACCTGATTTCAAACTGTACTACAGAGCCATATTCATAAAAAAACATGGTATTGGCACAAAAGCAGACACATAGACCAATGGAGCAGAATAGAAGACTCAGAAAAAAATCTGCACACCGACAGCCAATTGATTTTTGACAAAGGAGTTAAAAACATACACTGGAAAAAAGATAGCCTCTTCAACAAATGGTGTTGGCAAAATTGATTAACCACATGCAGAAAAATAGAAAGAAACCCCACTTTCTCACCCTGCACAAGAGTCAATTCAAGATGGATCAAAGACCTGGAAATTAAAACAGAGACTTTGCAGCTACTTGAAGAGCGCATAGGTCCAACTCTTCAACACATAGGCACAGGCAAAAACTTCCTCAACAAGACCCAAAAAGCACAAGAACTTGAAACGAGGATCAATACATGGGAATACATTAAACCGAAGAGCTTGTGAACTGCAAAGGCAACTATCAAGAACCTCAATAGAGAGCTGACAGACTGGGAGATTTTTGCCAGCTAGTCCTCTGATAGAGGACTAGTATCTAGAATATACAGAGAACTCAAGAAATTCACCACTAAAAAACCAAACAACCCCCCCAAAATGGGCAAGTGAACTAAATAGACACTTTACAGAAGAAATACAAATGGCCAACAAATGTATGAAAAAGTGTTCAACATCATTAGCAATCGGAGAGATGCAAATCAAAACTACCCTGAGATTTCACCTAACCGTTGTGTGCATGCATACTTCTACCACCCTGAAAACCATCAAGATATATGATTACAATGCACCAATAAATGAATAAAAAATATTTTCTCTTATATTTAACAATGAATCATGGAGTTCCCTGTGTTAATGATTACTGCTTCTCTCGCCCTTCACTGTCACTACCCTATCTCTGCTCTTATTCTGATAAGGCACAATCACTTATTTAACTTTTAATTGCTAAATATCCACCAAATTTTGCACCTATCCATAGGATCAGCCTTGATCTTTGATTACCAAACCATAATCTTATTTATCCCCTAGTTCTTCTAGAATGAAATCTTGACTTGCTTTTCTTGTCTACTTTTCCCTGCCCTGTGAGTGAAGCCCTGTATCCAGCTGTCCACTGATAAACAGATGTCCACTGATTATGTGCATGGATATTGTAAACATGATGATTTACCTGGTCTTATCATATCCTCTCCTCAGAGAGTTTACTCATAACCAGAGACTTGTTGAGTGATCAATAGGCCTCAGCTGATTGCACAAAGAAAATGCATCTGATTCCTAGCCAGTCAATCAATTTGCTATGTAAAAATCCATCTTTCTTGAGATTATTTGAAAGAAGAGAGAGAAATTGTAATTAAAGGAGAGTATGAGTCTGATAGGAGTTATAAAAAGTTGTGACAGTCAGCCACCTCATGTGAAGCTGAGTTAAGAGAGAACAGAATGTCCTAGTTTGTTTCTGCTGCTGTAATAAAATACCTAAGACTGGACAATTTATAAACCACAGAAATGTATTTCTCACAGTTCTGGAGTCTGATGTTTGTTGAAGGCCCAGTTCTCATAAATGGCATCTCCAGCTGTATCCACATAGGAGAGAAGATACAAACAGGCTCTTTGAAAATGGTGTTAAGCCCTTTCATTCTCTAGTCACTTCCCAAAGGTACTACCACATAATACCAGAGCAATCGTGTTTAGGTTTCAACATAGGAATTTTGTGAAAACCCAGCATTCAGAACATATCACAGATACCATGAGAAAATGGAATAAACCATTTAGTAGAGAATTTA
Source organism: Glis glis (assembly GCA_004027185.1). Classification (NCBI taxonomy): domain Eukaryota; kingdom Metazoa; phylum Chordata; class Mammalia; order Rodentia; family Gliridae; genus Glis; species Glis glis. The sequence goes on from PVJS01055955.1 coordinate 4,701, forward strand.
ATGAAACATATGAACAGGTACAATCAGATTGAACTGGGCAAACTACATTGAGCTGCACTCCAACTCTTTTTATTTTTAAAAACTTTTATTATTTTTATTCTTAAAATATATTGATGCATCATAGTTACATATCATAGTGATATTCAAAGTGATAACATTCATATATACACACAATATCTCTTGGTGCATTTTCCTCTTACACCCCTACCTTCTCCCCCTTCCTCCCTGCCTATACAGTGTGATTGGTAGTGATGTAGTCATATAGAAACATAATATTACTTTGTTTCTTTCCTTAAGTGTACTTTCCACCCTTTTCCCTCCCCCAATCTTCTTCTACTCTTCTATCAGTCTTTCTCCTCATTTTCATGAAGTCCCTTTTCTTTCCTGCTTTTTCTCTAGCTTTGACATATGAGAGAAAACATGTGGTCCTTGATTTTTTGAGTCTGATTGACTGCTCTTAGCATGATGTTCCCCAGTGAAAGGACCCTGACCCATAATGTGTTTTCTGACAGGCTAGTTGATAAACTCTGAAAACTAAGTCTGGCCTTGAGTGTAGCTTGAGATATCCCGAAAATGGGACTCAATGAAACTTGTAGCCTTTCCCAGTGATTTGGAGTTCTGCCTAGCAGAAATACTGAGAGGTCTGCTGTCCTTATAGATTACTGTGTGAAACTTACCTAGTTCTTTTTCCCCCAAGCTTTTCCCACAGTTACTTTGATATTTAAACATAAAGACTTCTTTGTTGTAATAACACAATGAGACCTCTAATTGCTTATAAAATTGCTATATTCTTAATGAAGTTAGAATGGTAAGCAGCATTCTCCTCGCCTGTGTGTGAGTTTCTCAATCGAAGATCACCTATCTCTAAGAAGATGGACGTGTAAAAGTGCAATGGACCATAACACCCAGTTCCATCCATTTGATTGCAAATGATGTAACTTTGTTCTTTATTTTTTTTCCAGGGTCTTCAAATACCATTTATTTTAGCTTTATTTTCTTTTTTTGTTTATTACTTCTTTTTTATGTTTTTATTGGTGCATTGTAATCTCACATCACAATGAGTATCAGTTATTCTTTATAACTGAATGAAACTCCATTTTGTGTATATATACATTACATTTTCTTTATCCATTCACCTGTTGATGGATGCCTAGGTTGCTTCCATAACTTGGCTAAAGTGTATTCTGCTACTGAAAACATGGGTATATATTCATCATTATAGTATTTTAACTTTAATTCTTTTTGAAAAATACCAAGAATTGATATAGCTGGTTCATATAGTGGTTCCATTTCTAATCTTTTTTTTTAATTTTAAAACGGGGTCTTCCTAAGTTGTGGATGCTGGCCTTGAACTTGTGAGCCTTTTGTCTCTGCCTCCCAAGTACTGGATTACAGGCATGTGCCACCACACCTGGCTTTATTCCCATATTTATAAGAGATCTTCAAGGATTTAATTTTTCTTCTTAGTTCAAAGCTTGAAGGCACTAAGAAAATTAACTATCATTTTTTTTAACCAAATGGAGACAAACTGATTAGAAAACAAAACCTCTCCCCTTTTTTCTCCCTCCCAATGTGTCTTTAAGGACCATATAGGTAAATATGAAGTTATCAATTATAGGGTATAAAATATGATGATTTAACCACTGGAGAGAGGTATGCCATATGGAATGTAAAAGAGAAACTTCCCTTTCCCCTTTCATATTCTGATTAATATTCTTCTTGTTTAACAAACACCAAATGCTTAGGAGACTGAGGAAGTCATCAGCTTTTTCAATGTGATCTTAACTTCAGATTATCAGGTGATAAATTTGTTATAAGAAATGATAAAAATTGTAATTTTTCTCACCTACACAAATATGTAAAACCAATTTCCTTGTTCAGTATCCTGAGAAATAAACATGCCAACATGTAAAGGCTATTTATCATGGCTGTCATAATTAGGTCCAATTGGGAAGTCAATTCCCTTCTGCAAATGACAAATTTCAAGTTCCAACCCACCAGCACCATTTTGCAGGACATGTCTAATAATCTCCAGCAATTTATCACTATTCCCAAATGCCAGTAGCATCAGAGGCAAGGCAGGTGTTCCTCATTCCAGTTCACTAAACTAAAATAATAGATAATATTTTACCAGTATGTTGATGCTGCCTGGCTTTTGATACAAGAACATTTTCAAAGGAGATTTTTTTGTTGTTATTGTTGTTTATTGTTCTTAAGCTTAGGAAGTACAGCTCACAAAATTACTCAGGTAGTTTCTTTATTCTGACTTTTGACTTTCCAACTAGGCAGTCAGTTGCTAACTTTGACCAGAGCATAGATATGAAAGAGACATTAGGAAACCAGGGATCAAAGAAGCCTCAGGTGTCTCTCATTCCTCTTTCTGCCTTCACAGTGAAAGGCAGGCTACAATGGATGGCTGAAGCAATTCTCTGCTAAACCACAAGTTAACAGGCTTTGTGCACTGTCTGGACCTATATACCAAATATAGAATTGACAGTTCTACTTTAAAGTCATAAAGATCATCACATATATATCATTACTTCATTTAACAGGAAGGATTATGGTTTGCATGTATATTGAGAAAGGGTTTGATGAAGGGATGCTCTTTAAAAAGATAATTCTCATAAACTGAAAAATAAAATGTGTTTTATCCCTCAGGATTGAAAGTCTTAAAGGATACCTGCTTCCTTCATAATAAATAGTTTAGTACCTTCATGTGTTAGATGGGAAAAAGGGAAATCAAAGTACACATGGCAACATGGCATCAGCCTATCCTTTAGAAACAACCTGGTTCTACTTAGACAAGTCTCAACTTTTCTGGTCTGTGATTTCTTCTTCTGTAGAGATAATTATCACTGCCTTTATGAGAAGCCAGGAGGACAAAGCATATATGGTGTTACTAGTTTCATATAACAGAGGAAGAAAACAAAATTCAGAAATGATGAATGACTTTCAGCAGAAATTCGCATCATCTTGGTTCACACAGCTGATAAATATCAGATTCAGACTGTCAGCCAAGGCATAGTTAACTCCCACATTAGTGTTCATACTCCTATGATTCACTCTAACTATTTTCCAAGGATGGTGCTCTAGTTTGGAGTAAGTGTTAAAGTCTTTGTCCTCATCTGCTATTGGGAACTGAAACAGGGGTGTATCCTCTTTTAAGGTTCTTTTCCAGTGGATTTCGATGAATGAAGCCCAAGGACTAGTGAAGGGTATAGAAATATGAGTTTATTTTAAGTCAGGGAAAAATAGAGGACAAAGCAACTCCCCCCCTGGCAAGGGGGGGTCCCAGAAAGAGAGTGACCTTGAAGCTCTTGGGAAGTGGGCTTTTAAACCTCACTGAGTGTTTCTATCTGCCCTTTTAGGATTGGTCAGAATTGGGTTTTGGAGAACCAATGACTTTTGCACAATTTTGATCCTTAATTTGAATGATTATCTGTGGGCTGATCAGGGCCCTGATTCTATGGAGCCCACCAGTCTCTCACTATCCGGGTTATTTCCCCCAATCTCGCAGAAGGCATGCAGATGGCCTTTTTCCTTCCTGTTCCCAGGTCCACTGCCCTGCCTCATGTCCCCCCTCTGATGAAGTGATGCTAACTGCTGTTAGGAAAATGGGGTGATGACTGCTCTAACAGCTTCAAGCTGGTAGGGGGTGCTGTCAGAGTATTGCAGCTTAGGGTCTCAAGGGATGGATGATCTAGAGGACTATGGAAGAAGAAACTTTTCATAGGACTTTTGTTTTCATAATCATCTGTAGCTGGAGGGCTGAAGGAGTCTGGTTATATTGGCTTAAAGTCATGCATGGTAAGTCAGTGGGTATCTATATGAAAAACTGATACATTAGCACATTATACAATAACACAGATATATTGCCATAATGGTTTTTTATAAGCCTTTACCTTGGGTCATCCACCTGTTAGCATTTTAAATTGGAGGCCAGGTATCCAAATATTTGCATAGACCATGAGTCATTTTATATAAAATTGTAAAAAGTTTTTGTGGCACAAAGCCTGAAAAAAACAAGCATGTTGTTTTTAACTTAGGTTAAACAGGTTTCTTTGTCTTTAGGATTTGGACAGGACTCAGATCTTCCAGGTGCTTACAAAAAATAGGAATTTTCACTGTTATAGTGTCTGATAGTCCTGGATGTGTAAAAACCTCAAGAACAACAGGTTTAAGCTTACAACATCTTATAAGGACTTAACTGGAAGGAGATTTGGGGCATTTGGTGTCATAACTCATTTTTCTGTGAGCCTAAAAGTATAAGTACCATTATAAATTATGATGTAGAATATAACGGGGAGGCAAAGTCAGAAGATAGGTAAATTATGTGGGTGGTCTTTTAAATGGCTCCATGAGTATGACTCTTCTTTTACTCCAGAATAGCACACTTATTTTTGGTTATACTTTCCCACTGGGTGTTCAAAACCAAGTAGCCCAATAAGTTTTTCTAACAATTTTGTTGTTAAGGTCACTCATGGCTCCTCAGGGTTACTCTTAGGGACTTGATGAAGCTTTACCTCTACCAGTTGTACTATCTTCCAGGATGAGTCCTGCTCTGGCTGACCATTTGGCTTTTTTGTAGCATAGAGTATATTTTCCTCTCTGATGACCCTCCTTTTTGCAGAGTATGTATGTATTGGTGGCTCCCAGTCTCTGGGGCCTTTGTGATCTCCCTGTTTCTGGAGGCCAGATGACTCACTGAAAGTGCAGGGGCCTTTAAAAAAGTAAAGTCCTATGATCCATGGTTCTTATCTGACCGTGTAGGATGAAGGCCAAAATATTAGCTGTTTTTCTTTAGTGCTTTATTCCCTGATTATTGTCTAAGTCTCAGTTGTTGAACACCAAGAAAATCAGTTTCAGCAGTCCTTTTAAGCTGTCTTGCAGGTGATGGCTATTATCTCAAAACAGTGTGTGTTGTTTTTCTGTTAAATGTTAACAAACAACAGTTATACAGTTTTATAAGAAAAGCACAAACAGAATTATAAAAAACTCATTTGTATCTTTGCATAAAGAAGGTAAAAATAAAGGTACATATAAACCTGGAAAGGCTATCACTATTTCATTTTGTTTTGATGTCATTAGCTTAGTAAACTTACATTTTGTATTTTAGAAGTCCTGTACATTTTATAATACAAATATCTAAAGCAATATTGTCGGTTGACAGCAAGAAACACAGGAAGTTATCTTAATAAAGTATAAAATTTTGTTCTCTCGGCTTGTTTTCATAGAATTTTACCAAAGGCAGGTTGACATCTTAAGAAAACCAAATTATTTTAAATATAGAATCAATATATTGAATCTGAGTCTTAGAAAACCCTTTAAACAATTCCTCTTAATTCTAACCAGCATTATCAAATACAACATTTCTTTCATAAGTTTTACCCTTTATGAATTATTTGCAACTTTCTCAAACCCTCTGCAACTCCCTTAACCATCTGATTTTTGTCCTCATCTTTCTTTTCCCCTATGGGATTACTCAGTCATTTAGAACAAAAATCCTGCCATATAAAATTCTTTTCTACCTAAAAACATTTTTCCTTTTAACATTCTTTATTAAAACATCCCTCATGCCTATAAATCTCTCATTTTACTTATTGGATTTTTTTTGTCTTTTGGGGCTCTGGTGATATGACAAATATTTATCTGTTAGTGTGGCCAGAATGGCCACATCTGATTTACCTTGCTGGCATAGCTTTGGATTTTTCATTAATACAAACTTTAAATCACTTACTTTTTCTGCTAAACAGATCCAGCTGCAAGATAGTGCATTGTTTACATTTTTTTTCTGGTGGTCATCCTCCGTGTATTTTGATCTATACTATCAAACTCAGACATAGAAAAGACTAGGAATTTAATGGGATGCTGGCAGGCTTGACAGATGGGCCATTTCCCATCTGAGAGACAGAGAAGAAATAAATGCATCCTTTTAGTTCTCCCACTGTGGGACTTGTCTCAGAGCATCCCTGGGTTACCAGGCATCCGTTTCATGCATGGCCATAAATGAGGTTAATCTACTGGATTTATCCATGCTTACCAGCGTGATGAAGAGCTGACACCTAGTTACAACTGCCAGATACATATGTGATGTATCTGTGGTGGGGTGTCAGCCAGCTGGCCCTTAGTTTCAACCAGAAGACACATATATGATGCATCTGTGGTGGGGTGTAAGTGAGCCATGAGTCCAGCACCATGATAACTGCGGGCTTGATCGCACCGTGGTAATTGAAACATATATTGCTGCCTGTCTGTGACTTCTCTTTGTTGCCAAAGGGAAATGTACATAGTCTATCTGTTTAGTTTTCCTAGGATGATGACCAGAAAGGGAATAAAATCAGATGTTTAGCATCTGGTCCAATAAAATTTATCCTATCTTTTAAGAGGGTTAGGAATTTTCCATGCAGCTCTATCAGCTAAAGGTTGTTAAGCAGTGTTTTATCTGTCTAATCATTGTTTCCAAAATTTTAGGCTGTTCAGGTAAACGGATTTATAGTTGTTTCCATCAAAGCAATGCATACAAAATCATACATTAATCTGAATCCTGATATCCAGCAACCTCTGTTGTCCTTTAGTAAGACCCAAAAAACAATGCCATTTTACAATATTGTTTTCCTATATACCAACAATTTAGAAGCCCATTTAATCAACTGAAATGTTATTTTAGATCATAAGAAACCACAAACATTTTAAAACATTAATTAATTTTGTACTTACCCAACTTAATAATTAAATTATAGATTACTCCTGAAAAATCAAGACATCAGATAAGCATCATTAGTGAGCACTCATTTATTAATATGCCAATTTTCAGTACCATGTAGACAATATACAGACACATTACACACATAGCACATCAAAGAACATCAACAGGTAGGGAACAAGAGAATTACAGATATTTATTGTCCAGGGTAAATCCAGATCTCAGCTACCAGTAATCAAAACATATCCTGTCATATATTTTATTGTATGACAATAAAACCTGTGCAGTTGGCCATGGTTAGTCTGCTAGTCAGGGTGACTCTAAATCAAACTAATTCAGGTGGCCACTTAGTCTCCCATGGCAGGCAAACATACCAATCACCACCACTGTTTATCCCCCCTTTTTTATACCAAACAGAATTAGCCCTTGAATAGCTGCTAAGTAAAGACAGGAGAGAAATAAACACAAAGATAGGAACCCAGAAAGCCTCTAATTAGAAAAAAAAACAAATCAGAGACAAAACAAAAATAAATTAGAACAAAAAATATGTGTACACAAATCTGTGAATTTTTAAAAATCCATGAGCTTAAAAAATTAAAAGGCCATATTTCCTATAATAGAAAGCTATATTATCTTACAGACCTTTACAAGAAACACTTAAACTTAAGCATCTTTCCACCGAGGGCAGAAGTCTTTTGTGAGCTTGACAAGCAGCATTAGAGGCCTAGTTGTGAGATGTTATCAGTCACCCATGGGAGGGGCTGCTTACCTCTTCCACAGGCAGCATGTAGAAAGTCCCAGAGGAGAAAAAGAAGCCAGTGTTTGGGCCTAATAAGAAGTTTTGTATCTTCAAATTGTCCTCTATCTGGCTATATTATGTGTAGGTATAGGGACATGCAGACATACTGAAATACTGATTGAATTAGTAATCTGCAGAGAAAGATTGGAGGTTAGTCTTAATTTCAGTATGTATGTGTGTGTTGGATAGGGAAGTTGCAGGAAAACTAGGTCCCTGAAGTCAGAAGACAGAGACCGGAGTTGGAGGAAGGTTTCTTAATTCACTAGTGAAGGCTCAGGAAGCAATGTTCCAGGTCT
>PVJS01055956.1:0-12498 GCA_004027185.1 Glis glis
AGATTTAAATGTTAAAAAAAAAGAGACACTATGAGTACCAGAAGACCACACTGGAGAACTTTCCTAACTAAGACTCAACACTCAAAAGCAATAATGGAAAAGATTGACACACTTGAAAACAAATACAAATGTTACATCATAGAAAAAACTAGGGTAAGAAAAACAGAGACAAAAGATAAGCATGGAGCAAATATTTGCAATTTGTATCATGGACAAAGGGTTATATCCCTTATAGAAAAATGAACTTCTAACAACAGGGGTAAAAGATCATCTACCTTATAAGAAATTGGCTAGATATAGGTACAGTTCCCAAAAATGAAATGTAAATATCCTTGGCTAAATGAACCAATACAGGATCTTATGCACACTAAGAGAAATGTAAGTTAAAAATATATTGAGATGAGCCGGGCGTGGTAGCACATGCTTGTAATCCCAGTACTTGGGAGGCTGGACAGGAGAGTCGCAGATTCACAGCCAGCCTTAGCTACTTAGTGAGGCCTCCGCAACTTAGTGAGACCCTGTTTCAAAATAAAGAATAAAAAATAGGACTGGAGGGTGTAGCTCAGAGGTAGAATGCCCCTGGGTTCCATCCCCAGTACCGTAAAATATATATATATATATATATATTTTAAATATCTATCATCTATCTATCTATCTATCTATCTATGTATGGATATATATATATATAATATATATATATATATATATATAATATATATATATATATATATATATAGAGAGAGAGAGAGAGAGAGAGAGAGAGAGAGAGATAGGGCTTAACTATTAGATTGATAAAAACCCAAGTTTAACAACATATTCTGAGTGTCATTAAGAGATGGAATTTTTGAATGAAATGAAATAAAAAAAGAGAGAGAGATAGAATTTTGGCATGGGAGAAAGGAAATACAAATGTAAGGTGAAGGAAACTGTAGTAGCCTAAATTGAAATTTATCTAAAAAATTCCCAACCTGCTAAAAATATACCATCATCTTCTCCATGCAAGGAAATAAAACCAAACACCAACCCAGAGACAGTGAGTAGATACAGTATTCAGACTGTGCTTTTTTAAAAATCCTATGTCTCAATAAAAGGAACCAGGAGTCTGGAGAAATGGCTGATTCTAACTGGGACAGAAAATGTGCAAGGTTAGTCTGGAACATCTTGTCACAACAAAAATCAAGGGTGTTATATAACTACTAGAGTCTGCTCAAAAGGAACTATTTTGAAGTTGCTTCCACTGGCTAAATTTTGAGCAAAAATAAAAATGAGAATGTCAATGAATTATAGCACATTAGATATAGTTAAATCCATGACTTCTAATGGTATGAAACTCATCACATTGGTCATTTTTGGAAGACTTAGGGAACCAATTCATTATTTTGAGGAAATAGAAAAGAATTATCAACCATTTATCCCAATAATTGCTTTTCTATAGAAAAAGTACTTCAGGGAAAACAATGGAAGGGAAATTTCTCTTAGAGATGGATTCTAGGTAATATAGAGGAAAGAAACAAGAAAGTTAAAGTATCATTAATTCATAACCCTTACTGAATTAATAGATGCAGATGATGATCATCAATGGTTGCCAACATCTCCAAAGGAGAGACAGTTAGACATTTTAAGTCTTTCTTGAATGAATGTCTCATTACCACTATGAAGTATTTTTGCCAAGAAATCAAATTTTAATCCCAACAGATCTCTAAAATTTTTTTGTACTAGAGATTGAACCCAGGGGCAGTCTACCTCTGAACTACACTCCCAGCCCTTTCTATTTTTTATTTGGAAACAGGGTCTTGCTAAGTTGCTAAGGCTGGTCTCTAACCTGTAATTCTCCTGTCTGAGCCTCCCAAGTACTGGGATTATAGGCATGCACCACCACACCTAGCCAGACCTTTAAATTTAATTGCCTCTTTGCTGGATCACAAGGAACAGTAGAACATGTTAAATGGCACCATGGGGGAAGATAAAAAGGAAAGAGAAAAAAGAAAAGGAGGAATGTATAGATTAAAAATATGTCCATAAGTAACCATGTATGAACATTACTTGAATCTAAATTAAACATAACAAAATATCCTCTAAATGCTAATAGGATATTTAACACTAACAAGTACTTATTATTAAAAAAACTTTAGGTATATCAGTAGTAATGTGGTTTTATTTTTAAAAATAGTATTTTTCTTTTGTCTAAGAATCCATAGAAATATTTATGGATGAAATATGTTCCCTTGGATGTGCTTCAAATAATTAGGGGTGAAGTTACTTAGGGTACAGATGTCAGTGGGTTGATAGCTATTAAAATTGAGTATTAGGTCCATGAGGGTTTATTATACTCTTCTAAATTGGAGTATGTTTGAAATTTCCTGTGATAAACTAAAAGTGAGGGAATGCCAATTTTCTGAAAACACTGGTCAGACTTTGGGTGTAGAAGGCATTAAACAATGTGGGAGAGTAAAACTTTACCCCAAATATATTTCTATGGCATATTTTGAGTTGGTTAGCTAGTTGGTTAGTGCTGAAAAGCTGTCCTTCTGTAAAAAGAATTTTATAGCTATCTAAATGAATAAAAGAGATATCTGATCCAGGAAATCCTTTTCTGACACTTACTTCCCAATCCCAGACCCCAAAATCTTTCTGCCTAGGAAAGATTTTTTTTCCACAGGAAGAAGAGATTGGAGGGGTATGACATCTGGCCAGGATAGAGGTGACCACAGGTGGCTGTTACCTGGGTGATTTCGTCTGCATATGACAGCCCTTGCTGCTGTACACCTCTTCTCTTCTCCCTCTTGAAGAGAATATAGAAACCCTTGGGTTATGTTGGGGTTTGGGGTATTCACTCTCCTGCATGACAACAGATTATATGTCATTGCCTTCTGTTGATTGCCAGGTTTTCAGAGGCTCCGTCACTGAGCCTGCAGTGGAGGGAAGGGTAAACTCCAATTCCTTTTACACCAAGCACAGGAGAATTTCTTCAAAATGCTTTTTGGAATTGTTAATGTCCAAATACAAATGCCAAACACTTTTCCTCTTATTGGACAAATCACGTATATCTTAAGTAATTTATTTTCGATTCTACTTGGCTCACATATTATCATATGTGTACTATTCCATGTTCAGTGTCTACTCATCCCGAAACAAAAGCAAGAACAAACCAAAATCCCAAACCCAAACAACAAATGCTTATTTGTTAAGTTGTGTTCTATTTAAAATATGGAGCCGTTATTTTGCCAAATAGATAAAAATTGCCACTTGAAAAAACAGTTTCATTTATTGATTACTATGTAGGAAACGATCCCAAAACTTAGTTGGTTAAAATAATCATTTTATCATATATCACCATTTCTCAGCCGGGTGCCGCTTCTATTCTTGCTCTGTGGCTTTCATGGAGTTCCAGAAGATGGCGGGGCTGCAGCCATGGCTGGTGCTGCGTGTCCTGGGTCTTGGTGCTCCTTTTTGTTTCCTCTCTCTCCGAGTGGTATCTCAGCTTTCAGAGCCTGTCCCCGTGCCCTCTCTCTCTGGCAGGGTGTCCTGGAATTCTTACATGGCCACTCAAGGCTTGTGGAAGGAAACAGAAACTGTCAGCTTTCTGAATTCCTGGGCTTGCAAGTCCCAGAACATTCTTCTACATTCTATTGGTCAAAGCAGCCACAAACCTGCCAAGATTCAAGGAGAGGGGAGCTATACTCCTTTCTTGATAAGACAAACAGTATGTGAATATCAGAAGGGTGAGATTGTTTGAGACCATCTTGCGAGACACACGGTTAGTTTGTGCAAAAAGCCAGTATAAGTTTACATATCATAGCCTACTTCCTATCTGTATAGCTTCTTCCATAGTACTACATATGGTATATGTAGTACTATAAAATTAGGTTATATAGATAATCTAATTTTACCTATATGTGCATCTATGCTGTAGTTTGGATCTGGAATCTCCCCCAAAGGCCCATATGTTAATAGCTTAGGCCCCGGCTTGGTGCTATTGGGAGTGGTGGGAACTTCCAGAGGTGGGGCCTAGTGGGAGGTTTTAGGTCACTGTGGAATGCCCTCAGAGGTTATTGTGGGACCCTGGTCTCTTCCTCTCTTTTCCCATCCTGGTCATAAGTTGAGTAGCTTTTTCTTCACTACACACGCCCTTCCATGAAGTGCTGCCTTGCCACAAGTCCAAATGTAATAGAGGCAACTGGACATGGCCTGAAACCTCCCAAACTGTAAGTCAACTTTCTCTCTTTAAAAGTTGATTCTCAGCTGGGCACAGTGGTGCACACTTGTGATCCCAGTACGTGGGAGACTGAGATAGGAGGATCTCAAGTTTGAGGCCAGTGTGCAGTAACTTAATGATACCCTATTTCAAAATAAAAATAAATAAGTAAAAAGGGCTGGGGCAGAATTCACCTGGGTTCAATTCCTAGTAAAACACACACACACACACACACACACACACACTTAAAAATTGATTCTCTCAGATATTTGTTACAGTGATGGAAAGGTGACTAGCACTCTGTGTGTGTGTATGTATGTATGCCTGTATGTCTGCATGCATCTCTCTATCTGTAACAAAACAAGTTTGCTTTCATGCCAGTTCAGCCAGGTTGGCCCACATGATTGACTTAGTGCTGTCTTTGCTTCAAAGGAAACAGTATGTGTATAAGGAGCTGACCAGGGCTAACCTTTACAACTATCTAACACACTACATGTCTTCCAAACAAGGTGCAGTTTCTAAATCATCTACTGTCTTGTGGCTGACTTTATAAAAAGCTTTTCCTGGGGGAAAATACTTAATCTTTGCTTTCGTCATTCCTTCTCTGACTCGCCTTTTTAGTTGCTGGGGGAACTAGTAAAAACTCACTAAATGTAAGGAAACAATGGGCGTCTTTCTTAGCTGCTTGCGAAAGGTCACATGGACAATGAGTATGGGCAGAGTGGGTCCAGCTAGACGTGCAAGCACATGTGTAAATGAACACATTTAGCACATTGTTTGCCAGTGTTAACCCTTTACTTACACAAGAGAAGGAGTCTGTTTTCCTATCTTCAGATGCTTTTTAATTGAATTTATATAAAGTAGGAACCAGGAGTGAATCACTGAAACTTTTACCTGCTCGGTTAGTGCCGGGAGCTCTGGGAAGATCCAGAGTCCAGGAAGATGAAGGATGCTTGTTAGGTAGATTAGGAATTTTCCTCTCAGGGCTCAGTTAGGACAAAAGGCAGAGGAGAACTGCACGGAAACCTTTCAAGGCCTCTAGTACTATAAAGATGATGTCCCTCCAGCACCAGATGGAAGAAAAATAAAGTATAAATAAGTCATAATTATGCTAGTAGAAAATATTCTCCCTTTCCCTACGTGGTTAATAATTTTTGTAAAAAATTAAATATTATCTCGGAGTGGTGGCACACACCTGTAATCCCAGTACTTGGGAGGCTGAGACAGGAGGATTGCAGGTTCAAAGCCAGCCTCAGCTAGTTATTGAGGTCCTCCGCAACTTAGTGATACCCTGTTTCATAGGGCTTGGGGTGTAGTGCAGAGGTAGAATGCCTCTGGCTTCAATCCCCAGTACCAAAAAAACTAAAACAAAAAAGAAAACAAAGAAAAAATTAAAAATTAAATATCAAATTCCTTCAATGATCTTTTTCTTATAATTTAGTACTCATGCTTTGTTGGGGGCCTAAACACTTGAGCTGCTTTTGGGTAATATAGTACTCGCTCAGCTCCATCTTCTCAGGCAGTCAGGAAACCTGATAGGATGATCTGCTCCCCAATGTAGTTTATTGGCCGATACTTTTATACTGATCTAAGAGTACTGTTTACTTTTGGTTTGTAATATAGCTGATTTGGGGAGAAACTGGTGAGGTTAGGTCATCCTTAGATTTCTGGAAAATACTTTAGTATAATAGACCTCGCTATACATGGAAGGATTATAAAACCTCAGGGATCAACTAGGGGAGAACCAGGTCTTTGATGCCACTATTTCCAGCAGCAAACATAAAAATACTTAACCCATTCACCATAATATAGTTTTTAAAATTTGTAAAATCCTGCTTTATGGCCACCACATATAAACAAGAAGGGACTTAAACATATTCAAGCTGTAAGAAACTCTTTTGTAAAACAACACAACTAATGGATTTAAGCAAATACTTTTGGCAGTTTTGTGTAGCACATGTGCAGAAAACGTGGGTTTGCTTCACCAGCAAGGGATACAAGAAAATCCAAGCCCTGCGTGTGAGACACACGCATGAGAAGAAATACTACTAATAAAAAGTTTTAACCACCCAGCGTGTCTTTCTACTAGGATGGAACAAGAGATTAAATGTGCATTGTGCATAAGTAATGTCTGAAAGGCTGAGAACTTGTGCAATCTGAATTAAATTTTGTGAAACTAGTGCATGGACTTGATGATTTCATTTTGAATGCAAACGTCTTTTCCCCCCTGCTTATATTCTTTTTCTCTTCTCTTTTTCCCTTCTCTTCCTCCCTGTCTTTGCACCCCTCCTTCCTACTTCTAAAAGAACACTGTTCTCAGAAATCTCTCAGGCTTTCTTAATTGAAAGCAATGATTCTGAGTCACTCCTTTATATTAAGTGAAACACTTTTGCACGAATCTCCAGGGATGAAGTGATTAGCCCAGCAAGAAGCCAGCGGACTCCAGTTATCCCTGCAAGTGGTGGAAAGAATTAAATACAATTTTGCAAAGATAACACTGAAAGAATGGTATTTTCTTTCAAAACATGTCCCTCTCTGAAACATCAGTGCAGACATATGTCAAGATAGAAACTGGATCATATTTCTAACAGTTGAAGACTCAGATTTCATCAAACAAGACTGTTCTCATGCCCAAATTGTATCCTACACTGTCCCGTTGTCTGGACTATAATGGAATAGAACATTAACTTAGGACAGTGGAGGTTGAGTTGGTGCCAACCTTGCTAATGAACATGTGGTTTCAATAATAATGTGGCTACTTGCACATTAGGTGGCAAGGTTCCAGGTACTTAATGTCGAAGGGGTGACTGATGTAAAAGTACCATCTCCTGATATGATTGCATTTCCCAAAATGCTCTGGGCCTAGATTGAGGCTTAACAAAGCAGGGAGTGTCACTCAGTATCAGGGAGTTTAAGGAACTGACAGATGAGGAGGAGCCCTGCAAATTCCACGCACACACTCTGCAAACCTGAAGCATCCGGGCTCGTGATAATGCAATGGTTAGCACTGCAGTGTGGAGCAATGGCCTGACCCAGGAGCGCGGGGGCAGGCTCAAGGATTAGGATCACTACCTGTGGCAAGTTCCTGGTGTGCTGGACTTGGACTTGGGGTTCTGAAAGCTAGAAGACAGTGAAATGAATTACAGTTTAATGATATTCCCACTACACTGACAAAATGGATTCAATTACATAATGGTAGCATTAAATGTTATTAAGAAGGTATCCACAGTCTTGAGGCCAGACTTTCACAAAAAAAAAATCATGATAAGCTGCTTAAAACAGCTGAAATAGCACATTTATAAGCTTCCCAACCCTCCGTCTGTTGAAGGGAAAAGACTTTGTTATATTTGCGCAAACATTCTGCAGTATTGGCCTGTAGTCAGGGGCTTAATACATGGAGAGGGGTGTCAGGTCTAATTTGATGATTATGTCTTAAGGTCCACTTTTTTTTTTCCCAGAAAGCTTTTGTGAAGTGTGGAGCTAAGTGGTGTATCTGAGACCTCAGTGTCCTGGGTGGCTTAGTAGGGCCATGATTTTTCTTGGGGGACCCCTGCTGTAGGGTGGCCAGGTTTCTAGAGGATGGACTGTTTTTCTTAAATTCTATCTTCTCCTTTATATAAAAGACCATTTATTTTTAAGTTTGCATGCTATGAAATTTACTCTTTGTGGTGCACAGCATTGACAATTGTGTAGAGTTGTGTGTCCACCACCACAACCAACATACAGACAGTTCCTTCACTTGGAAGGAGTGTCTTGTGCTGCCCATTTGTCATGGGTCTTCTCACTATGGCGCCTGGCACGTGCTGATCCATTCTACATCCCCATAGTCTTGACTTTTCCTGAATAGCATATAAGGAAAACCTATGGTATGTAGACTTTAGGACATTCTTTCTTTCACTTAGCAAACTGAATTTGAGATTTGTTCATGGTGTTCATGTATCAATAGTTTATTCTTTTTCTTGCTGAATAGTATTCCATTGCATGGATGTACAGCATTTGTTTATCCAAGTTCATTCACCCATGGAAGGGCATTTGTGCTGGTTCCAGTTTTGTTTTGTTTTGTTTTGTTTTTTTTGTGTGTGTATGTGATTATTAATTAAGCAGCTAGAAACATTTGCCTACAGGTTTTTATGTGGACATAGGTTACCCACAATTTCCACTTGTAATGCAATTTGTTAAACAGACTATTCTTTGTCCATAACATTTCTTTTGCAACTTTCTCAAAAATTAGTGGACTATATTTGCACATGTCTTTTTCTGCACTTTATCTGGTTTCAATGATCCATGTGTCTAGCGTTTTCATACATACAAAACTATCCTTTATAGTGTAGTTTTTAAATAAATTTCAAGAATAGTGCTAGTTCTCCAACATTTCCCCCCAAATTGTTCTATTTTATTTGGTATTTTTAAAAAGTTCCTTCTGAGATTCTTGAGGTGTGAGAGTGCCGAGGTACCTCTGAGTGGCCCCTCGGCTGCTACTGAAAGGAGAAGGTCCACGTCCGCGCACGTGACTGGAGGCTCTTGACATATACCTTGTTCCTGCCCCGGGAATTAGCGGGGGAGAACCGAAAGCTGGATGGACGTAATCATCTCCAACAGCTCGTGTGACGACCGCATCCCTGGCAGGAGCAACTTTGATATCCGCAATGAAGCAATGATATCTGAGAACAAAGAAGCATTTGCCAGTCAACTGTCATCATACTTTCAAGTGTTTGTATAAGCAGAAACAAACTGCAGCTGACCTCTGTGTCTTCTGAAGAAGAATGCTTTCTTCTGATACTATTTATTTAGAAGCAGTTTTAATATAGATCATTTAAGTTATATCTATATCAAATGAAATAAAAATGAGTGAAGCCCCCATATTCTTTGTTGGGCCTGAAGAAACAGAAATAAACCCTGGAAATTATCGGCATTTCTTCCACCATGCAGATGAAGACGATGAGGAGGAGGATGACTCTCCACCAGAAAGGCAGATTGTTGTTGGAATATGTTCCATGGCAAAGAAATCCAAATCCAAGCCAATGAAAGAAATTCTGGAAAGAATCTCCTTATTTAAATATATCACTGTAGTAGTATTTGAAGAGGAAGTTATTTTGAATGAACCAGTAGAAAACTGGCCTTTATGCGATTGCCTTATTTCTTTCCATTCTAAAGGATTTCCACTGGACAAAGCAGTTGCCTATGCAAAACTCAGGAATCCATTTGTAATCAATGACTTGAATATGCAGTATCTCATACAAGATAGGAGAGAGGTATATAGTATTCTTCAAGCAGAAGGTATTTTACTTCCTCGTTACGCAATTTTGAACCGTGATCCAAATAATCCCAAAGAATGCAATCTTATTGAAGGGGAAGATCATGTAGAAGTAAATGGGGAAGTTTTCCAGAAGCCATTTGTAGAAAAGCCTGTAAGTGCAGAAGATCACAATGTTTACATTTATTACCCAACGTCTGCTGGAGGTGGAAGTCAAAGACTCTTTAGAAAGATTGGCAGTAGAAGTAGTGTATATTCCCCAGAAAGCAATGTACGAAAAACAGGCTCATATATATATGAGGAGTTTATGCCCACCGATGGTACTGATGTTACGGTTTATACAGTGGGTCCAGATTATGCTCATGCTGAAGCTCGAAAATCTCCAGCACTTGATGGCAAGGTAGAACGAGATAGTGAAGGAAAGGAAGTGAGATACCCTGTTATTCTCAACGCACGAGAGAAATTAATTGCTTGGAAAGTCTGTCTTGCTTTTAAGCAAACAGTTTGTGGCTTTGATTTGTTACGGGCCAATGGACAATCCTATGTCTGTGATGTCAATGGCTTCAGTTTTGTGAAAAATTCCATGAAGTATTATGATGATTGTGCAAAAATACTTGGAAATATTGTAATGCGAGAGCTTGCGCCGCAATTTCATATCCCATGGTCAATACCCTTAGAAGCTGAAGATATTCCAATTGTACCAACTACATCTGGAACTATGATGGAACTTAGATGTGTCATAGCTGTCATACGTCATGGGGATCGAACACCAAAACAAAAAATGAAAATGGAAGTGAGGCATCAAAAATTTTTTGATCTTTTTGAAAAGTGTGATGGATATAAATCAGGGAAGTTAAAACTCAAAAAGCCAAAACAATTACAGGAGGTGCTGGATATTGCACGACAACTTCTTATGGAGTTAGGGCAAAATAATGATTCTGAAATTGAAGAAAACAAGCCAAAACTTGAACAACTTAAGACTGTATTAGAGATGTATGGCCATTTTTCTGGAATAAATCGTAAGGTCCAATTGACCTATCTCCCTCATGGTTGTCCTAAAACATCTAGTGAAGAGGAAGACAGCCGAAGAGAAGAGCCATCCTTACTTTTGGTTTTAAAATGGGGAGGAGAATTAACCCCTGCAGGCAGAGTCCAGGCTGAAGAACTTGGAAGAGCATTCAGGTGTATGTATCCTGGAGGTCAAGGAGATTATGCAGGATTTCCTGGTTGTGGTTTACTTCGATTACATAGCACTTACCGACACGACCTCAAAATCTATGCCTCTGATGAAGGTCGAGTCCAGATGACTGCAGCAGCTTTTGCAAAGGGGCTTCTGGCTCTAGAAGGAGAGCTTACACCCATTCTTGTTCAGATGGTGAAAAGTGCAAATATGAACGGTCTTTTGGATAGTGATAGTGATTCTTTGAGCAGTTGTCAGCAACGTGTGAAAGCAAGACTTCATGAAATACTTCAGAAAGACAGAGATTTTACTGCTGAAGATTATGAAAAGCTTACTCCATCTGGAAGCATTTCTCTTATCAAATCAATGCATTTAATTAAAAATCCTGTGAAGACCTGTGACAAAGTTTATTCTTTGATTCAAAGTTTGACTTCTCAAATCAGACATCGAATGGAAGATCCCAAATCATCAGATATTCAGCTTTACCATAGTGAAACATTGGAGCTTATGTTACGTAGATGGTCCAAATTGGAGAAAGACTTTAAAACAAAGAATGGAAGATATGATATTAGTAAGATCCCTGATATATACGACTGTATAAAATATGATGTCCAGCATAATGGTTCCTTGAAATTAGAGAACACAATGGAGCTGTACAGGCTTTCAAAGGCATTAGCAGACATTGTTATCCCTCAGGAATATGGTATAACTAAAGCTGAAAAGCTGGAGATCGCCAAAGGCTACTGTACTCCTTTAGTTAGAAAAATTCGCTCAGACCTTCAGAGGACACAAGATGATGACACTGTAAATAAACTGCATCCTGTATATTCCAGAGGTGTTCTGTCTCCTGAACGTCATGTCCGTACCAGATTATATTTTACCAGTGAAAGTCACGTACATTCTTTACTATCGATTCTACGCTATGGTGCCTTATGCAATGAATCGAAGGATGAACAGTGGAAAAGAGCTATGGATTATTTAAATGTTGTCAATGAACTGAACTACATGACTCAGATTGTTATCATGCTTTATGAGGACCCTAACAAGGATCTTTCCTCAGAGGAACGTTTTCATGTTGAGTTGCATTTTAGTCCAGGAGCCAAAGGTTGTGAAGAAGATAAAAATTTGCCATCGGGCTATGGATATAGACCAGCTTCCAGAGAGAATGAAGGCAGGAGATGTTTTAAAATTGATAATGATGATGAACCACATACTTCCAAAAGAGACGAGGTTGATCGAGCCGTGATACTGTTTAAACCAATGGTTTCAGAGCCAATTCATATACACAGGAAGTCTCCACTTCCCCGATCTAGGAAGATGGCTACAAATGAAGTTGTATCTGAAAATGCTAACTACCTTCGAACACCAAGAACTCTTGTGGAACAGAAGCAGAACCCTACTGTAGGCTTTGAATTATATTCCATGGTTCCATCCATTTGTCCTCTAGAAACTCTTCACAATGCCCTATCTTTAAAGCAGGTGGATGAATTTCTTGCTTCGATTGCTTCTCCATCAAATGAAGTTCCACGGAAGACCACTGAAAATTCCTCGTCTGCCTCACGTTCCAGTCCAGTAGTGAGAAGAAAAATATCTTTGAATACATATACACCTGCAAAGATCCTCCCAACACCACCGGCTACCTTAAAGAGTACTAAAGCAAGCAGCAAACCAGCTGCTACCAGTGGACCTTCTAGTGCAGGTGTTCCCAGTACCTCATCTCGGAAAAAGATTATAAGTAGCAAAACAGAAGTGCATGAACACAAAAAAAACACTGGGAAAAAGAAATGAAGTTTTCTTAGCAGAAACTGGACCTTCTTATACTTAGAAAATCACTTGTTAAGTAGAAAGAAAATGTAATAAACCTTGACT
>PVJS01055957.1:0-12492 GCA_004027185.1 Glis glis
GACACAAAAGGGACTCCAATGACAACAAAGAACCTTCAGTGGTGCAAGGGAAGGGGTACAAGGGAAGGGGAAGGGGAAGAAAGTAGTGAATCTATGGAATTACTGTCATAAACAATGTGTATATATGAGATTATAACAACATCATTCTCAGTGCTACATGTGGGGGTGGCGGGGGGGAGGCAGGGGGGAGGGACACCAAGAGCTGTGTGCATGTATGTTTAACACCAAACTGATACTCATTGTGATGTGAGACTACAATGCACCAATAAAAACATAAAAAATAAAAAATAATAAAAAATACTCATGTGGTTTTGGGATTTTGAATTGGTGAATATTCATGATGTGTGGAAAAGCACGATCCACACTAAAGTCTTGATCACACAGGTGGGATGTTGTATATGTATACAAAGGAATTGCAAGGCAACATCCAACTAAGCCGCTTGTGACCAGATGAATTTGTTCTTTGCTTCTTGTGTTTTTGTTTCCTGCAATGCACACATTAACTTAATAAAAAAACATTATTTTACAAACCTTAAAAAAAAGAAGTATGGAAAATATTTTGGTGAGAGATAAATCCTACACAGATTCAGTGGCTCACAACATTGTTGGTAGCTTGCTTCCTCCAGGGGACACAAAAAGTGTCCCCTTAAATGGTAAGGTGTGCTACCACCTAGTTAACTTCATGTTCCCCATACCAAGAGAACAGCGCACAAGAAGGAGTCGGCATCCTGGCATGAGAATTGACTCTAATCACCAGAAGCAGTAGAGCTGCTTTTACAGATTGGGAGCAGGGAAGACTGTTTGGCACCTGGGTAATCCACCTGGGTGTCTCTTAATTGAAAACATTTAAGTACAGTGATCACAGCCTAGTTTTGCACCCATCACATAAACCACCTGGATGAGATTAAGAGAAGGGTAAGCAGGAATGGGTAGTAAAAGAAGAAGACCATGAGTGGTGGCAGTTGTAGCCTTAAGAGAAGCAGCTGGGGCGAGGGCTCTATTTCATTCCATTCAGTTTCTTTTTGTAAGTTTCCCCACCAAAAAAATAAGAGAGCTATTCCCAGAATGTAGTATAGGAAGCAAGTGAATCTGCAGTGCATCACCCAGATTTATCACCTCCTGTGGGTGAGGAACATGTTTCCTCACCACTGGGAGGATTGGTGGTTGGCACCTGTCAGCTGAATCCTTCTCCAGGCATTGCCCTGTGTTGAAGAGCTTCTTCACTCAAGATCATACCTCCTTCCTGGGTGCAGCCTATATCCAATGACTGACTAATGTGGGGATGTGAGACTGACCCCCTTGTCTCAATTCAGGATGAGTTTAAAGGGAGGGCTATTGCAGCTGCGCAGCCGCCGTGGATTAGCGAGGCCTTTCTTACAACTCCATCATAGTTCACATTCTCCCTATGCCCAATAATACTACCTTCACTTTCCAAAAATATTGATTCCCCAAAGGACTCCACAGTAACCTTCCTGCATGCAAATATCCATCTCATAATCTGTGTCCCAAGCAACTCAACTTGCAAAACATTTATTACTCCGTTTTGTCCTCATCACAGTTTTATCACTATTTTCCAGAGGAAACTGAAGCCCTGAGAACTTTAGTAAACTTGCACAATCCCTGATTTTAGAGCCTATGCCCTTAACCAGCATGCATCAGAAAACTCTAATCCCTGTGTGAGAAGAGGACAAATATCTCCCTAGATGAGACTCTGGGTGCAGCCAGTTGGCACTAAGTTGCACAATGTGTCTTACAACAATGTGTGTTCCCTGGAGCCTACCTGGAAGTTTCAGAGGAAGGAGGGAAAGAATGTCTGTACCCCAGCTCCCCTCTCCAGCCTCTGTAAGTCTCCCCACTTTATTCCTGTGGGTCCCAGGGATTGTTTGCTATTTCCAATCAAGTTGGGTGCTACTGTGCGTGTGGCAGAGGAGTCTCCCTGACATGAGTAGTCGCCACACTCAGCCCCAAGGTCCCAGGTCTCAAGGTAATTGGAGTGATTCAAATGCACCGAGATCTTAGTTTTAGGAATCCAGTGGTTTAATAAGTGATTTGTAGCTAGGAGGTTACATAACCTTAGAGATCCTCAGGCCTTACTTCCCTTGGGTAAGGCTAGGTCACCTGGCAACTTCCAAGTTCCAGGATATCAGTGCTAGATAGAGAAATGTTCAAAGGGCATGTGGCTTAAGCAGTCTCCACCAAGACAGAAGGACAGGTTGTCATCAACTGTTGCCGGTTCCATGTTTGTATCATCGAAGCCCTTCATCTTCTATAATGACTTTGTTCTCATTTTATTCTCTGAGCAATCTCTTAGTGTCTGGACTCCCATTAACTTCTGCACATGTGTAACATTTATAAGTAACCCAGCAGAGTGATAGAGCGTGTTTAGTCATTTTGCATAAGAACTTCCCTTGTACAACTTCCATATATAACTTGTCTGGCAACCCCCTTTTCTACCACTGGGGCACTAGTGCAGAACGTGTTCTTAGGAGTGCTCTTGGCCCCTCCACCGGGGGGGGGGGCTTCCTGAGGCAATGGAAAGAAAACTTCACTGCTACTCTCCCCTATCCCTTACACACATCCCCAAGGTCTCCTGGACTCACCTCCCATTACTCCCCACCATGGTTCTTCTGCTTCGGAAAGTCTGTCTCCTTCCCACAACTCACGTGGCAAACTCAGTCCTGCCCTTGCTGTCCTCCCCTGTCATTGCCCATTCTTCTCCCCACAGCAGATGTTCCTCCACTCTCTTTAATGACCCACACTCAATGCATCCTCCCCAAGACACCATTGCTGAAGAGCCACTCGATCATTCCTGAAGCCTCGTCAGCATGCCCTGTACACACGTTGGACTGTGGTCGCCAGCCTTCAATGGAAGCTGATGCAATTTTACAGTCAGAATACTATTCCTAAACTCAAACTCTGCCATTTACTGGAATATGATCCTGGGGAAATCCCTTAACTCCACCAAGTTCCACTGTCCTCATTTGTAAAGGGGACAGTAGAACACACTTGACATGCCTGTGGAGAGAGCTCGTGAGGTAAAGTGTAGAGAGTGGCCTTTAAATTTTAAAGTGCTGTATGAATGCTAATTATCATCATTGTGTGGTTCCTCCTCAGTGAGCTCTCTGAGTCCACCCACATCTTTTACTTCCTTTCTCCCTGGGTCACATACGGTGCCAGTAACACTGTGGTCTAATATTAGACACAGAGTTAAAAATGAACAAAGAAAAACCACTGCCCCATCAGAATTAAGGTGAAATTCTAAATATATTAAATCTACTATAGACATTGTCTCACAAAGTGAATCTAGAACATCTCCTATAGAAAAACATCCTGAAAATTTATTTACAGCCTACGCTTGAGAGGAAGAGGAAAAGCATCAAAACATACCCATTCCTCCATCTAACCTGGGGCCAACATGACTAAGAGGGGACGAGTTAGACTCTGGAACCCTTGTTGGTTTTACCAATAAAGGCTGCTACCTTTCAATAACCAGCTTTAAAAAAAAACTCACTTACGAAATGATTTTTAACCCATGGTATGGCCAGTTCCTCTTCGATGTCTGATGCAACCCTTAGTGTTTTCCATTGCTTTCTAGCTATGTCAGATTTCCCTAGAAGACAGAAATGAAAGTGATGACTAAGAAGATTGCACTTAAATTTCAAATGTTTGACCTAAACATTGATTCCCCTACCTACCCCTCCCATTCTGGTCTCCTTGCCCTCCAAGGGGGAAATTCCCATTTTAACACAGTGTAAAATCTTTGGCCTGGGCCATTATGTGTAGGCTGGTTATCACTAAACACAAATTTAGTTCAATTAGTTGGAACTATACAAAGCAGAATCTCCTCAGAGAATTCAGATTTTCTATTTCCCTGTCAATCTTACAAAGAAAGGGTTACATGCCAGAAGTATACCTATTTTTACTACTTTCACTCTGTCACTTAGAAATGATTAGGTATGTACCGGTCTCCTCTGCATTAGCCCATTTTCTATATCCCAATCTTGCCTCCAAATCAAATTATTCAAAGCACCATGTCTGGAGTAGAGCATTGGAAAAAATAAAATAGCAAGAGGAGGATAATGATAATAATATGAAGTTTTTCTTCAAGTCATTTCAACATACTCTCACATTGCCCTCACAGAAACAGGATGAGATTTCTCAATTGGGTATTTTTTGTAAATGGCCCATACATGAGTAAAATAGGCAGTACTCAGATGGATATATAAGAAAATTAAATGGTTATGGTGGCATATTAATGTAGCTCATTTTCCAGGGCAGTCTGTTCCAGATATAATCACTCTAAAATCAAAATCTACTGGGTTTGTCAGACATTATAGTCCTGCTCATAATTAAAAGGCAGACTCTATAGGTCCATTTCTATCAATACTTCACTAAGTCTGCCAAGCGAGCAAAAGGTAGATTCTTGGTAGATTATTTGATTAAACACTCACTGAGGGATCTTTTGCACGGATGCGTATAGCTCAGAATAGCCTGTAGAAACTCTACACTTCCTTGAGGTATTTACTGAAAGCCAGGCACTAGAACTAGAAAGCTCAGCAAAACCACTCCTCAAACTGAGTTCTTAAGATCTTAAATGAACTCATTAGCATATCGTTTTAATACAATTCAGGTAATGATACACGGAGGCTGAAGATGGAGTTGGGGTTTAGGGAAGGAATTGTCTTGCCAAGTCTTAAAGGATAAGCAGGAACTGGACAGGAAAAGGGAAGAAAAAAGACCAGCCTGGCAAAGAGAGCAGCGTGAAGGAAGACGAGGAAGAGCAGGGCCGTGCAGAGGATCAGCAAGCGTCCCCCACGCTGGGGGCCAGGCTGCCCCTTTGGAGAGGATGGCTCCTGAGGCCCTTGCAGGTGGGAAGTGCAGCCTCTCACTCCTACTAACCCTCCACCACCACTCCCACGGGGTGCCTGCCTGGGGATGAGCCTAGGAAGGAGCTATCCCCCTTCTTTCTGGCCAGCTGTGATGGGGAGGTTCTGAGTAGTGTTCACTGTCTTACAGTCACTGCGGGTTTTCCTCTACTTTCTGGGTTCCCTCCAAACCAAAGGACTTCAGACCCAACTGCGTGGGGGGACTCTGTCAAGACAGGGAGAAAATCCACAGACTTCTTCAGAATCCCCTGCCCTCCCAGGAAGCCTCCAGCTCTACAGGGGGCCAAGCTCTTTCTGCTTCAGGCCCTGTCTCCTCCAGATGGCTGACTGCTCACTCCAGGGCCTCTGACTTCTGGCCCACTGTCCTGCAAGTCTGCAGGTGGTCCCAGGCACCTCAGCCCAACACGCTGAGGCCATGCAGGAGCCCTGCCTCCTCACTTCTTTCTACTTTAAGCACAAATTAGGACATACATCTCCAGATGGGCCTTTTCAACACCCACACTGTTAACAGCAGAGGCTGCTGGATGGAGAGGGGAACTGAGCAGCCAAAGGACAGGGTGGAGGGGTGGAGGGGTGGAGGGGCGGAGGGAGGCTGTTTTTTTCTTTCTTTTTTTTGTACACACCCTTTAGTAATTGTTACTATTGTACTGTGCATATGGATTGCTTATTCAAGAAGTATAATTTTTTTTTAGAAATTTACTTTAGAAAGAAAAGTAATGTTTCTGAACCCCCGAGTTTTCAGTATATTTTCTACAATGCAATATTGAGGCCTTCCCTTTGTACTCAAAAGGCTTAATTGAAACCAAATTTATAGATAAGAAGTCAGTTGAATGTGGTGGTTAGGAAGCTAGATCTCAGTCATGGCACAAGACAGTAATCCTAGAACTTGGGAGGCTGAGATAGGAGGGTTGCAGGTTCAAGACCAGCACGTGGTAACTTAGCAAGACCCTGTCTCGAAACAAAAAAATAAAAAGGACTGGGAGCCAAATGTGGTGGTGCACTCCTGTAATCCCAGTACTTGGGAGGCTGAGACAGGGGGATCTCAGGTTTGAGGAGAGCCTCAGCAACTAAGCAAGGCCCTCCGCAACTTAGTGAGACCCTGTTTCAAATTTTAAAATAAAAAGCACTGGGGATGTAGCTTGGAGGTAGAATGTCCCTGAGTTCAAGCCCCAGTACTAAATTTTTAAAAAAAGGTAGTTCTCAGATACTAAATCCACTGTGAAACTTTAAGTTTCTTTACCTCTCTGCCTTAGTTTCCACATCTGTAAAATGAGGGAAATTACAGTATCCATTGCACAGATTTCTTGTGAGATTAAATGATCTAATGTGTATGATGCACTGGTATCTGCCACATAATAAATGTGTGTAATCACTAACAATCTTCATCGTTATCATTTGCTGCTCATCTGCCACTTTTTACTATAATGAATAGATATAGTAAAAAAAAAAGGTTTCATGTACATACAGCATGCCTCTGAGAAGGATGACACATGGATTCAATTTGAAAAATAGAATTTGGTGTTGGCCAAAGTTTTCAATTATAGGATGAGTAAGTTCTGGAGATCTAATGTATAGCATTATAGTTAATAATAGTGTAGTATATACCACTTTGCTAAGAGAATAGATCTAAGTGTATACACACACACACACACACACACACACACACACAGGGGCAAATGATAACTATGTGAGGTAATGGATGCATTAATTTGTTGTGGTAGCCATTTCACAATGTATATGCATATCAAATCATCACTTTGTACACCTTGAACATATGCAATTTCTATTTGTTAATTCTCAATAACTGGAAAAAATGAAATTTGAGGGCTTTCAAACCTCTGTCTCCAGCTTGCTGGAGAAACACTTCCTTTCCCATGAGCCACCTATGGTACACAGGACAGAGCATAGGAGCTGATTCAGGGAGCCATGCTTAGCCCCTGCTCCTCCACTAACCTGCCAGTTGACTTGTGAGTAAACCACTAAGGACTCTGAGCCTCAGTTTCCTCACAGAATGTCATGAGGCCAAGTAAGCCAGTGTATGTGAAAGGACTTTGTACCTGCTGAAACCCTGCAAGGTTGCAGTGCACATATTCCAAAAGTACCGTACACAGTCAATTACTTATTATATAGAGCAAACGACAATCATCTAAAAGTTTCTGTAATGGCGTAAAAAGTTTGCTTTTTGGTAAAACTC
This sequence comes from Glis glis, assembly GCA_004027185.1. Taxonomy (NCBI): domain Eukaryota; kingdom Metazoa; phylum Chordata; class Mammalia; order Rodentia; family Gliridae; genus Glis; species Glis glis. Next base: position 7,081 of record PVJS01055957.1, read on the forward strand.
ATTGGTGGTTAAATCAACTGCTAAGGGGCGTGTCCCCTCCCAGAATGCTCTCTTGGTGGCAATGCTGACACCCCCTCCTCCACTGCCACCCAGGGAGAAGAGCCTGAGGCTTTGAGGGGATCCCTTTTTCTTGCAGACATTTCCTCTGGGATCCGCACTCTGCATGCTTTCAGTTCTCTAGAAATATCTTGTCCTCTTCAAATCCAAGGCACCAAAACATCCAGTTCTTATAGTTCAGCCCACAACTACTTGCAATTAGTTCAACGAAATCTCAGGGAACCAAGTGCGTCAGTTCTATGACTTCAAAATAACTCATTTAATCTCTCTAGGCCGGAGTTTCCGTACCAGAAAAACTATACCTCAGATTCTAAGAGTTGCATGAGCTTGGCACGAGTGCAAACCGTTTCCGCTATTTCCACTCTCTGTCCTTTCTGGTTAGTTCTGTGAACTTTTGCCCCTAGATCCATGCTGAAATCCACCTCACTCTCAGATCCCTTGGGTTTTTAAGAAGATGCAGCCTGACTTGTTTGAGTTCTCAGGTGCCCTCTCCCCGCTGGCCTACCTGTGCGGGCAGGACCCTCACACAGCCATTGTGTGTAAAGTCTTGCTTCCTGAACAGACAAAGGAAAGAATGTGTGGATGAATGGATTAGCTTGTTCATTCATTCCACAAATTCTTACCAAATGTCAATTATACATAGCAGATTGTGGTTCCTTAAGAACCTAATCCGCCCCCGCCTGTTAGGTGGAGGTAGAGGGTGCTGGGGAGGTTTCCCCGAGGAGGTGAAGCTTGGTTGAAACCTGGAGAGACAGTAGGAGTAACCTGATAGAAAGGGATCAGTGGAGGAAGCTGGCCCAAGGCCCTGCAGTGAGAACAAAGGAAGAAATGAATGGCTGAATGAACAAAAGGACACACCCATGAATGGGCAGCATGGCCTTACTCCTCCTTACTGGCACTCTCCCTCTCATTGGGTTACTTTCTCAATTAGCACATCTCCATTGCCAGACACATGTGGTTATGTTCGTTCAATCTATAAAGCAGGTGTGAGCCTGGGACACTGACCGCTGTGGTTAGAAAAGAATCTTGTAGTATTTACATAAACATGTCCTTGGTTCCCCGGCATGGAAAGCACTCATTATCCAAATGGAGGGCCTAGTGGTCTCAGGCTTTTACTACTTTCAAGGAGCCATTCTTTTTAGCTTTTCACAAACCTACCTCCAACTTTTCTCATTGATCGCTCCCATTTCAGCCCTCCACATCTCCACATCACCAACGTAATTGTAACACCTTCCCAAATGGGCTATAGCGATCTAGGTTTTTTATTTCTTGGTTTGTTTTGCAATAAAATATAGTAAATACAATATAGACCATGTCTTTCTTTCATAAGGTAAAAATCCTTGAGAGAGATAAGTTTACTAAGTAGAAAGAAAAAAAAAACTTTTGCCATTCCTGAGAATGGGGGGAGACGGAAAAAAACCTGTAAATGTCACTACTGACTAATTGTATCTATCTTTGGAAGGCCCTAGGGGGTTTTAGGGCTTTCCATAAAGTAGATTAAAAGTGACATTCCTTTCTAGAAGGAATGCACAGCCTCTGCTCCTGGAGCACCTACGTGGCACAGCCGTAATTCAGGGGAGCGCCCAGAGCATAAAGCTTCTAATTGCACCCCACCTGCTGTCGGCTACTGCAGGCACTGGCGTCTCTGAAGACCATAAATCAAATGTATCCCATGTCTGATAGCTTTCCCCAGGCCACAGTGGGCTTGTGACTGTGTCCTTTTAGCACACGACTCTCCTGCTGTACCCATTACCATTAATTCCATTCATTCCCAACTCAGGACAACGGAGTCCTGAGTTAAAAATGGTGTTAAAACATTTTTAATGTTGTTAAAAAAAATGGCATTTATACTATGCTGGTATTCACTGGAAAACGAGTAGAGCAAGGAAATCTGACCTGCTGTGGTTTTAAAGTTCCACCCTGCTTGTAAGGACTTCTTATACTTGCAAATCTGTCTTTTCCCATATCAGCTTTAAGGCATTAAATTCAAAATAAAATTGTATAATAGTAGTTCATTATGAGCCTCTCTACTTTTGTAGATGCTTGAGATTTTCCATGGTAAATGGTTACAAAAAGAAAAATAAAGAAGCACGGTATTGCACATGCTTCAGAATCCTTGCTACTTCACCTCCCACTTCTGCTCAAGGCTTTCACAAGCAGTCCAGCTCTGAGTCCATCCTGAATCCCAACTCATTTTTCTCAGTTGCTTAGAAGCAAGCTCTCTGTCTGTCTGTCTGTCTGTCTCTCTCTCTCTCTCTCTCTATCTCTCTCTCTCTCTCTCTCTTTTGCATTTTACATCCCACCAATACTTTTATAAAGGAACTCATGTTCTCACTTTAATAAGAATTACAGGTTTGTTTCTTCTGAGAAGGAAATTATAAATGATCAGGTATTCTAATGTTATTCTTACCTTTATTTAGTTAGTTTTTCTTACCTTTATTTAAAAGGCAATGTTTCTAAGGACAATAAAAATTGCAGTAGTGCTATTGGGAGTCAATTTTATTCTTATGCCTAAAAAACAAGTTAGCAAATGATGACGTCCTAGTAGTTGCACTTTGCAATACAGTAACTGAAGATTTTACCACCACATTGAGTCTGATCACAATACAGACAAGTAAAACATTGAAAATGAACCCTTTACATTTCAATGCCACAAATAAAAAAAATCCTTTGAACACTTACAAAGTGAATAATGCAAAGCATGCTTATGGAAATCAAGGGGGTAAAACTACACTGGCTTCTTAGGAACTGTTATGAAAATCCCACATTCTACCTACACTACTTCTGGGTCAGCGGGGGTATTCTACTCCCAGTTGAAAACAGTTCTCTTAGCAGATGTTTTCTTTCTTCCTTCCTTCCTTCCTTCCTTCCTTCCTTCCTTCCTTTCTTCTTTCTTTCTTTCTTTCTTTCTTTTTTCTTTCTTTTCTTTCTTTCTCTCTTTTTTTTTTTTTGCAGTGCTGGGGATTGAACTCAAGGGCATTCTACCTCCAAGCTACACCCGCAGCCCTATTTTTTATTCTTTATTTTGAAACAGGGTCTCACTAAGTTGCGGAGGGCCTCACTAAGGAGCTGAGGCTGGCCGAGAACCTGTTATCTTCCTGTCTCAGCCTCCCAAGTACTGGGAGTACAAGTGTGCACCACCACTCCCAGCCTTAGCAGATGTTTTCTAATACACTCAAGACCAGGGCAAGTTGACTTACCCTTCTCTCCTTCCCTGTAGATGAAGAGCAGGGAGCACGCAGAGAAGAAAGCACAGCCAGCTGGGGCCTCAGTAACAACCTCGACCCCAGCACCATCCCACCCTCACCCACGGCTCCATTCTGCAGGACTCTGACATCAAGCCATCTTCCTGGGCTCTGGATGAGAGCAGGAAGCAAATTCCTCATGCCTAGTCAAAACAGCCGTAGGTTATTTTTTAAATAAATAAACTATCTTAGAATGTGTTTGAGTGAGGATCAATGAAGGAATTACTACCATCGGCTTTATGTACATATGTGAGAATACCAATGTCAATCTCAGTACCCTGTATGAGGAAGGGTGGATGGGGAGGGAGCTGGGGGAAAGCCCACCAAGTGCTGTGTGCATGTATGTCACTATCAACATGATTTACCTTATGATGTGAGACTATAATGCACCAATAAAAGTATACTTTAAAAAAAAGAATGTGCTTGAAAATATGGATCATTTTGAACTAATGGGGTAATAGCCCACCTGAATTCATAAAAATCCCCTTTATGCTCAATGTGATTTATAGAACAGTTTTAAAAAGTAATTTTATTACTTTCAAAATCATGTTGTAACTTTTGGACAGCCTCACAAATGATCATTTTATGATATATCTTGCTTAGTGACTATGTAAGAAAGACTTTCAATTAACCATTTGTTAAGTTTGAAAATGTTCAAATAGGGCTTGGAAACCATTTGTTGTTTTAGCTCTTTTGTTTCTTTTAAAGCTTTTTGGGGAGGGATTGAACCCAGGGACGTTCTACCTCCAAGGTACACCCCCAGCCCCCCCCCTTTTTTGAAAGAGGTTCTAAGTTGCTGAGGGTTTTGCTGAGTTACTGAGGTTGGTCTTGAACCAGTGATCCATTTGTCTCAGTCTCCCAAGTACTAGGATTACAGGTATGTGCTACCATGCCTGGTTTAAAGCATTTTTATAAAATTCTATTCCCACTCAAATATAATAGGAATAGCTTTTGCCTGATCTAAATTATCAGTTTCCACTGGCCACTCTGCCATTTTTTTTCTTTTTCTTGCAGTGCCGGAGATGGAACGGAGGGCCTCACACTTGCTAGGCAAGCACTCTACCGCCCCAGCTCCACTGGGTCTTAATTAGGTGATGGCCTCTTGTTAGAGCAGGAGTTGCACGCAAGCCTTCATGAAGGACAAGCTGCACCACCCAGGCTTTCTCAAGAAACCCTGCTCCAGGACAGGTGGGGGGAGGGCAGCTGGCACTCTGCAGTACACAGCAAATCATAAATCATCCAAGCCGCTCTCCGAGGTGCCCTGGCGAGGACGAGCACGTGCTGCGTCAGTTCAGCACGGTGTGAGTTGAGTCCTGCCACACCCATGTGTCTTTGTCCCCTTACTCTCGGGTGTGCGTGCTCGCATGTTCTATCAGTCTCCTTTCTCTTGCCCAAAGCGAGCCTGCAGAAGCTGTTATACTGACCCACATTCCAGAAGCCAGCACCTAAATACTCTCGCTTGCATATTAAATCACAGAAGAAAAATCCCAATATGCTTTGTTGGATTAAGCCAGAGGCAGGGAGGCGAGGTTCCATTTATGCAAGCTCCCAGTTATGCAAGTTCAGGGAGAAGACGCCACTTGGCCAGAGTGGGTATGAATAAATACCAAGGTGGGGCTTCTGGTTTCACTTGAAGAGTTAAAGAATTGTGTTTATTTCTCCCAAACCCATTAAAATGACATTACAAAAACACCCCATTTTTTTGTGTGGTACTGGGGATTAAATCCAGGGGTGTTCTATTTCTGAGCTACACCCCCAGACCTATTTTATTTCTTTTTTATTTTGAAACAGGGTCTCACTAAGTTGCTGAGGCTGGCTTTGAACCTGCCATCCTCCTATCTCAGCCCCCCAAGTACTGGGATTAGAAGCATGTGCTGCCATGCCAGGCTACAAAAATTTTTTTTAAGAAACAATTAGGGCCGGGCGTGGTGGCGCACGCTTGTAATCCCAGTACTTGGGAGGCAGAGACAGGAGGATCCGGGTTCGCGGCCAGCCTCAGCTCTCTCTCTCTCTCTCTCTCTCTCTCTCTCCTTAGTGAGGCCCTCCGCAACTTTGTGAGACCCGGTTTCAAAATAAAGTATAAAAAATAGGGCCGGGGGTGTAGCGCGGA
>PVJS01055958.1:0-12496 GCA_004027185.1 Glis glis
GAGTCTTGCTAAGTTACCATGCACTGATGGTCTCAAACCTGGGATCCTCCTGCCTCAGCCTCCCAAGTACTAAGATTAGAGATGTGCACTACCGAGTCTGGCCTGCAATTCGTTTAAGATTCTGCAGTCACTGTCTTGAAAGTCTTAGTCATTTTTGAACAGAGGGCCTGCATTTTCATTTTGCAGAGAGCTCTGTATATTACATACCCAGTCCTGCCCATAATGCATGAATTTTCAGATTAGAATTTAAGCCCCTGTTCCTTTATTCTTATTCATCTTAAGTAAGGGGCAAATTCTTAGCTTGTATCCTTCTAAAGATTAACACATTATATTAAATCCCAGAGACTTACAATTTCCCACTTGTGATTCAAATCCCATACAAAATGTCTCTTCACAGACTGGGGGAAACCAGCCTAAATGATTAGCCTAAATATTTAACTAATCACTAGAATTCCCTGAAGGACTTCAACTACAGGTTTCTGGGTTCTCCCACAGATTAAATCCAAATCTTTTGGACTGGAGCAGAGAAGTCTGTATTTTTAAAAAAACTTTGGCTTATGTTTTCTATTTGTTTATTTATTTTTAACTGCTTGGGTGAAAGAAGCAAGAGAATTCACTAGGCTGTCGCTATTTGTGAAGAGGCTTGTGTTACAAAATTTAGTTCCAATCAGGTAAGAATTAGATAGGGTTTCTGCCTATTTCCCATCCACCAGGAGGAAACTAGTAGCTACTACTCTCATCCATTGTAGAGCTGAGGCCTCTAGCTCTTGTATTATGTTCAGCTAATATATCTAGGATATATTGGTAGAGTAAGTCTTTTCTAATTTCTAGTGTTATCATTCCTTCTTTCCCATCTCTCTCTGTCCTGTGAAAACTACATATATAGGTTCAATTTTTTTAAAACTTTTCCCCTCCTTTTCCCTGAATCTGACCTGAACTGCAGCGGTTGCTTCTTCTGCTCAGTCTTGTAATTTTTGTGGGAGAAAGAAAACAGAAGCCAGCAGCAGAGGGGAAGCAGAAGTCCCCTCTTCAGGACACCCGTGAGGTCCTGGCGCCCGCTGCCGTTTATTCTGCGTTCTCAGCACAGAAGCCGGCGCTCTTTCCTCCTGTGCAGAGGCCAGGGTCTGTGGGACTTTCAAGAACACAAGACCTCAGACTAACAACCAAGAAAGCAAATTTTGACTCTGAAAGGCACAAAATAAAACTTCAAAATCTAAATTAGTAAGTGCTAACAAAATACACAGTGCATTTAATTAAATGCAATACAGTACTCACAGGTCTTACTATTAATGATTACTCAAACTTCATTATATTTGAGAATAATTTGTAGGTTTCCTTTTTCCTCACTTTTCATCACTCCTGAGTATGCATGATAATTGCTGAGAAAGTATAAAATAAATATGTGGGGAGTCCATGCTGACATACATGTTCATTGAATAAAAAGTTTAATGCATGTAGTATGAGATGTGGCAATATTAATATACTTATTATAATATGTGGAAACAGCATCAAACTTAAGAATGCTAAAGTCCACTAAGTTCCTAAAATATCCCCATTAAGGCAAATTGATATTAGGTTTTCATCAGAGCTTTAATAAAAGTTTGGAAAAGAAGATTATAGTTGACCTAGTAAACAACTACCACAACCTTTTACATTGTAAAAAAATCTTTTGCAAAGAAAACTTATGCAATACCTCAATATTAAAATATGGTAATGGATAAACAGGCAGACTGGTCAACAGATGAAAAAGAGAGAGGGAGGGAGGGAAGATAGCAAAACTACTCTTACTCTTAAGCAACTTGGCAGCCCTAAGGAGCTCTGCCAAAGTGTGATGCACCGCGAACTCACGTTTGTAATTTTTTGACACAGTGGGAAAAGCTAAAACTTTGAAGGTAAGCCACAGAGTCAGAGAAAATAATTTCAATAAATCTGTCTGATAGAAGACAGTATCCTGAATATATAACAAATTCTTAAAACTCAACGAGAAGATAAAAATCCCAATTAAAAATGGCAAAATAAAGCCGGGCATGGTGGTACACTCTTGTAATCTCAGTACTTGGGAGGCTGAGACAGGAGGATCACAGGTTGGTGGACAGCTTTGACAATGTAGCGAGACTCTCAGCAACCTAGTGAGATCCTGTTTCAAACTAAAAAATAAAATAGGGCTGGGGGTGTGGCTCAGAGGTAGAACTCCCCTGGGTTCAATTCCCAATACCAAACAAACAAACAAACGGCAAAATATGCAAAAAAATACTTCATCGGAGAAGATATATGGGTGGCAAATAAGCACCTAAAAAGTTTCTCAACATTATTACTTAGGAAGAAAATGCAAGCTAAAATAAATTCCCATTTTCATGCCTTCTAGAATGCACACAATTAAAAGGACTTTATACCAAGTGCTGGAGAGGATGCAGAGCAGCTGAAACTCTCATAGTGCAAGAATGAAAAATGGTACAACCACTTTTGAAGATGTTGGAAGTTGCTTTTTTAAAATAAAGTTTAACATACATTTATTATAAGATGCAGCAATCTCACTCATAGTTAGTTGTGGAAGATAAATGGAAACATATGTCCACACAAAGATTGATGTGTGAATATTCATAGCAGCTTTCCTCATAGCAGCCCCAAATTAGAGACACCCCAAGTATCAAGTGTATTCATCTCTTTGAGGGTGCCTTAACCAAATGCCCAACATGGGGTATTTTACAAAGAAAGGGGGTTTACTTAGCTTATAGTTTTGGAAGCTGAAAGTCCCAGATTGGTTGGCTCCATCATGTTGGAAAAGTGTATCTAGAAGGGACCAAGCCCGGGAGGTGGCCTTGCTTTATAACAACCTGTTCTCACAAGAACAAACTCACTTCATGAGACCAGTATTAGTCCCTGCTGAGGGCAGTGCTGCTCGACCTTGCATGAGACCCCACCTCTTAAAGTTCCCAGCACCTCCACACCATTGCACTGGGGACCACACTTCCAGCACATGAACTTTTGGGGGTCAAACCATGTCAGCCACCAACTGCTAAGTGGATTGAGAAAACAACAGAGAAAGAAATCAATTCAGTGGTTGATGGAGGACAGGGTAGGGGCAGGAGTCCCAATAAGATGATGTATAGAAAAGGACCTGGCACATGATAAATCCCTAATAAATGTTCATTTCCCTTAAAACATCTTTAAATTTTTTTAACTTTGTAGCTTCTCCTGGCTTTTTTCAGTCTTAGCCTGCCTAGTAGTATTACATAAAGGAATGTTCCTATTTTTTTTAACTCCATTTTTTTTTCTGTAAACCAGATTTGTTCTGCTTTTCTCATAGATTCTACCTTCATAGATTTCACACCAGGAGATTTAATCAGAGATTATAATTCACTAATAGATTTTTATATTAGTAAGATAAACATGATTTATTTCAGGTAGAACTCATATCTCAATGTCTTACCTTTGGGGAAAGAGAGAAACACATCCTGTCTCTGAATATTTGTTTACTTCCTTAGGAGAATATGAACTGAAAAGCAGACAGAAAAAATGGAAATACAAAAATCTTCTGAATGTATTATAGAATGTTGTTTAAGAATCAAATACTTCTTCAGGAAAAAAATAGCATAAGAAGGTATTAAGGCTTTTAACTATCACGAACCCATTGCTTAATTCATATAGTAGAATAAGTGATTTTTGCTGAGCCAATGCATGTTTTCGTAAAAAAATAGATGATACAATTTACTAGTAGTATTTTTTAAAATGTATCAATTTCATATCTAAGTTTGTACCAAATTTATATTTTAAAAATCCTTATTGCTAATTTTAGGCTACTACACTTCTATGTACAAATAACAAGGTGAACTGACATGTTAAGCAATAATGGATTTTTACCTACCACACCTCAAGAGTATTTCTTTTGACACTCCAGATACCAAGAGAGAAATGACAGGACAATGCCCTCAGGAGGTAGTTTTCTAGTAAGAATTTTAAAAATCTTCACCTGGTGGAGATTCCCCTTAGCATTTTCTTAGAATGGAATTGTTAAATCATTTGCCAAGCACTCAGGATTTTTATTTTCTGCATCCTCCCAAAGAACGAGAAGTGTTTTCACAGTTCCTTTGGGATGTATTCTTAAAATTCTTTTGTAGTTCTTTAAAGCAAGATAATGGCATCATTTAGATTTAAACATTGTTTGTGATCCCTCTAAAAATCTTAATTTCTCCACCACTTATCTGAGTAAGTTTGCAACCCAGTGTTTGCGCCTTCCTCGTCCTCACTGTGGAGTTTGTGTTTCTCCTGGCTATCTTTATTCTGATTAACATTTTTCTTGTCCTGCCTAAAAAATTTACCTTCAGTAGCTTGAAGGGTTTCAGAAAGGGTGAAAGAGTGTGCTACTATACAAATAGGCAAAATTGTGCAACGAAGCAAGCAATTTTATACTCAGCATTTCTTCTCTTTCCTTTCAACATGGCCTTTTTCCTTTCTCCCTCTCCCCCTCTCTCAACACCCTTTCCATCTCTTTTCCACTTCTAACTTCTTGGTTCAAATACCAACTTGCATTATGTAAAGTAATATGCTGGTTTGCCACCAAGGAGATAATCATCAAGTAGAAGGAGCCCAACAACCACTTGTGGAATTTGAACATCACTGGCAACTCCGTAGGGAGATAATAAAGGAAGGGAAAAGGAGAGAGGTGGAAACAGGGAAAGGATTTTCCGTTTTCTTCCCCAATTAAAATTTATAGGTTATTAACTACTTTGCCAATGCATTGAGCTGAGCCCAAGTCTTGCTAGCTTCATCAGAGAAGGCATTGAGCTTGGCATTTTAATGAAAATGTGGCTATAACACACCATTTACATGTCTACTATAAAAGCCTACCACTTAATTTATGTAAGATTTTTTAAATCTTTGAAAAAAGTTGGCGAGACTATGTTATTATCCTAATTTGTTTCTTGTACATGTCTTCACTCCCCACTATTTAGTGAAACTCAATATTTCTCTACTACCTTCATTCAGTTTCTCTCTCTTCCACATTTAGTACCGGTTTGTGTTTCCTTTCTTTTTTTTTTTTTTGGCACTGGGGACTGAACTCAGGGGTGTTCTACCTCTGAGCTACACTCACAGCCCTTTTTATTTTTTATTTTGAATCAGGGTCTCACTAAGTTGCTGAGGGCCTCACTAAGCTGCTGAGGTTGACCTCAGACTTGTGATCCTCCTGTCTCAGCCTCCCAAGTATTGGAATTGCAGGCATGTGCCACTGCACCTGGCTTACTACAGGGTTTTATTAGGAAGGGACTGCCTATCCTAACTGCCTATCCTAATCATATTACATTCACTCATCTTTTAAATTCATTCCACTACGATATCTCACAAATTCTTTCTTGTACAATGAGAGAAAACAAGTAGAGTGGTTAAGAGCATGAATTTTGAAGTCAAACAGACCCGGATTTCAGTGCCAGCCCTGCTGCTTCTTAACTATATTTTCTTGAGCCCATAATTTAACCTTGCTGAGCCTCAGTTTTTCCATTTATAGAAAGCAGGGTTAATAATACTATCTTCCTCACAGGGTTATAAATGGTAGTTAGAACAGTTTTCTATTACCTTTAAGACAATTCCAAATTGCTAGGAAGATCTTGTAAATATACCCCAAATCCTAGATTATACAGTATAAAACATTGTTGGTAATAAAATACACCCTGGTTTCTGTACAATTTTGTTAAGTCTCTCTATACTCTTTCACTCTATAATGTAAGCTTCCTGAAGACAAGGAACATGTCTGTTTCAGCAAGTGCTTAATTGTATCTCAATCATCAGACTCATCCTTCTCTTCTTTTTCACTTCTCTATTTTTTCAACAATTCTGGAAGTCACAGATAGGCAAAGATTAGAGACATGGGATGAGTGGTATGGATGGGAGGGAGGTTGGGATCAAATGGTGGTTTAAATAAACTGGCTATTTACATTATTTTAGTTGTAGAAGCTAAATGGTGGTAATATAGTGGGCATTATACTACTTTCTCTTCATTTGTTATTTATTTGAAATATTCCATTGTATATAATATATATATATGAAAGAAATATATATATTATAAAGAAAACAATATATACACCATATATATATTGGAAAGAAAATAATGCAGTAATGGAAAGAAAACTGTGTACATGTCAACAAAGGTGAGGAGGAAAAGGAAAGTTTGGGTAAATTTTAATGCACAATCAATCAGTGCCTGATGCTGCCAATCTTACTGCTTCATCTTGTGTACATTTATTGAGAAATTGTTACTGGGTTTTTAGGGGGACCAATATATATAAAATCCCTTTCCTCACCCAAGTTCTGCACTGATTAAGAAAGTCAGAACAATAAGGAAGGTGGAGAGCAAATCCTATCATTTATTGGTGGTATTAGTCGCTTTGGAGAAGTGGTTGGGTCTATGGGACAAGTGGGCTTGAAAATGCTGCATTTACATGCCAGAGGATTTTTCACAACCAGTTTCAACCCAACCAGTATGAGTGCTTTTCCTCATGGGATCTTGCCCCTATAAGCATGAGGCTTAAAAAAAGGCAAAATATGGAAATCTCTGTGAGAAAATGTGCTTTATGAGAGGACAGAGAAGGAAAGTGCCAGAGACATTCAGGCTGTTTCTCTTTTCCCTCTCACTGATATCTCCAGAAGAATGAAAGGACAGAAGTAAGACATGTCTATCCATGAGGAAGGAAACATGAGTAGGTGTTATGGTTGAGATATAGAATGTCTCCTGAAGGGCTTATGTATTAATGTTCACAGGTGAAATGACTGAACTATGAGGGTTCTAATCCCATCAGTAGATTAATCCATTGTAATGAATTTACTGGGTGGCAACCTAGGCAGGTGGGGTATGGCTGCAGAAGGTGGGTCTCTGGGGGTGTGGCCTTAGGGACTGTGCATATGTCCATGAACCCTCTTTGTGAGCTCTCATTCTCTGCTTCTGGCCTCTGTGATGTGGGAGAAGAGCCCTTGTACTCTTCTCTCTGCTTCACGCACCATGCCCTGAGCTCCACAGACTTCGCCCCGCCTAACATGGACTGAATCCCTAAAATCTCCAGAACTGTGATCAAATAAATCTTTCTTACTCTAAGTTGTGGTCATCAGGCTTTTGGGGTCACAGCAGTGAGAATGCGTTCCGGAACAGTGGGATATGATCAACCCCTTAAATGACAAATGAAAGCTTTTGCTAGAGAAGTTGATGGAAAGGGAATATTACAGATCTAGCCATTAGCCCTTTGTTAGATCGGATACTATATTTATTATGACTATATTTGAAAACTTTTCTGTTGACCCTTTTAAGTTACCTTGAGTTCTGAAGTTTTGCTTAACATCATGATTATACTCCGTAGCTTATGGAAGCTCTATGTCCTAAAAAGAGAAGGTACCCAAGAAATCTATTTTTCTTGAGCCTGGTTAGATAACTAAATTTAATTTCTTTGTTCAGGCAGATTCATTTTATGTCTCAGAGGAGAATTGTTTCCTTATATTGATTGTGGTTTGATAAGAATATTTATAGATATTCCTGGCATGGGAGCTTTTACCATCTATTATTATTTAGGCATATATTTTCAAAATGATTGATCCTTTTGACATTCTCCTTTAAGATGACTTCAAACATTCTATATCCATAATTAAAAATTGAGGAAGACATTATTTCCCACAGAGATACTTGGCTATTACATGGCTATCTTTTCTTGTGATGCCTCCTTGACTTTTAACATCAGCCCTGTTGATAATGTGTCACAAAAGGAATTATTTTCCCCTTGAACTTTTACGGCTTTATATTTATACTTCTCTTGTGATATTTATTCTATGTCTTGTCTATACATGCCGGGGTCTGTCCTTACCAATACTGCAAAATGACAAGTTCCTAAAGGGCAGGGATCATATTTAGGTTAATTATTTATCACCACAATACCTGGCACACAGCTAAGTACTCATAAATGTTCTTCAAAGGTATGGATAATCACATGATAAAAGAACAAATTGAAGTGCGTTTTTCTATACTATTATTCTGTCTTACACAAATCTCTCTGCCACCAAAAGTTCTTTGGTTTTTCATATTTTTTTCTGACATAATTTGTTGACAAGTATGTGATGCTGTTCCACCTATTTCTATGTCCTCTAATCTCCAATTTTTTTGGACTTGAAGTATATAACAAAGAGACAAGGAGATTTGGGCAGATAAAACAGAGTGAGTTTAAAACTTTCTTTTTGTATTGCTTTAAAATACCTACTTTGCAATCGGAGAAATGCAAATCAAAACTACTCTGAGATTTCACTCAGCCCCAATTAGAATGGCAATCATTAAAAATACAAATAATAAATGCTGGCAAAGATGTGGAGAAATAGGAATTCTGATTCATTGTTGGTAGGATTGCAAATTAGTGAAACCACTTGAGAAATCAGTATGGAGGGTCCTCAGAAGAATGGGAATGAACCTACCATATGACCCAGCTATTCCGCTCCTGGGTATCTACCCAAAAGAATTGAAGTCAGACCACCACAGTAATGCATGCATATCTATGTTTATAGCAGCACAATTCACAATAGCCAAACTATGGAACCAGCCTAGTTGTCCATTAACAGGATGGATAGGTTACAAAATTATGGGATATACACACAATGAAATTCTACTCAGCCATAAAGAATAACAAAATTATGTTGGTTGCAGGGAAATGGATGGAACTGGAGAATATCATATGCTAAGTGAGATTAGTCAGTCACAAAAAGTGAAAGGTTGGAATGTTTTCCCTCATATGTGGAAGCTAGGGAGAAATTGAGACACAGGAGGGACTCCAGACACAGGAGAAAAAACCCTAGTGGAGTGAGGAAGGGAGGGAAGTGTTTCAAAGAGGGAAACACTTCAATGGACATGATATACATACACAAATTTATCAGTGCTGTTCACAATGTCATGCATGGGGAAGAGGGAGGGGTAGAGCATGGGGTAGTAGCTAGGGGAGGGCTCACTGAGTGCTGTGTGCATGTATGCCTCTATCACTTTGAACTTCATCAGGATGTATGATTACAATGCACCAAAAAATAAATAAATAGATAAAAATAAAATGCCTGCTTTGTAGAAAATAATACATACACAGTAGTTTTAAAAAATCAAATTGTAAGAAGAGCTAATAGTAAAAAATAAAATAAACAGAAATAATTGGCCCTGCATGTGACCAGATCTATTTATCCCTCTTACTTGCAACAACCATTAATAGTTTTTGAAATTATTTTCTAGATATTATCACTTGTCTAAGTGATATGCTTATACCACTATTCATGGGTTCTTCATATGATAGGCAAGGTGCTATCTCACTTGGATTAACACCCATGATCTTTCCTAGGTCTCTTCCCACATTTAGATGTGTTTTCTATGACCATTGTAACAATGAATAGCATGTCTTTGCCTTTTATTCTATCATTTATTCACAGCATCTTGTAACATTTTTAAGTGTTCCTATCATTACTTTCACCTAAGGCCACCTATGATTACAAATAGCATGTTTGCATCAATTAGGAAAAGACGCTCTTCCAGATGGACTCAATCCATGTGGGGATGGCCAGTAGCTCCTTTATACAAAGAAAATATCTCTTCTCCCAGGTTAGCTTGCAGCCCTCATAGTACCACCAGCCAGGAACCTTTGTGCGGTACAAGCTGTACAATCACACACTAAGCCCCGACATCACCCCTCCTTTCCCCCTCTCTCCTTCTATTTTCCACTAATATCAATTGTACTTTACTTTTCAACCTTGCATTCTACTACCACACCAATCTGTACTGTGTTCATAGGTTGAATATAAATAGAAAATATTTACATTATTATACCAATGTATTAGTCACTGTAAATAATAGTCATCAATACATTTCCTTTCTTCTGTATAGCTTAATTGCTATTTTTAATATTTTATCCTTGCCTTCCTTCCCCCTCTCCTAACTTGAAGCCCTCTATCCATTGCTTCAAACTGGACTAATTGATCCTGGCACCTGCTGCATGTGGGAGTTTTTCTAATTGTTTTCTTGGGTTGAAGCCATTATTTCCTGGACCCCACATCATTTTGTTGTTGTTTTCGTTCAAATTTTCTGACTGGTTTTGCAAGGTTTGAGCAGAGCTTCTTGTAACTACTTATAAAAGAAAATAAAGTTTCTTATTTGTCACACATATAAATAATCTCCTCTTTTTCTTGAAATTTCATTGATAATTTGACTGAGAACAGAATTCTAGATTGAACACCACTCCTTTCAAAAGGTTAAATCCTCGACCCACTGTCTTCTTGTACCAGAACAGGAGATTCTGTCAAATCTATTCTACCTCTTTTTCTAGGCTTGTTCCATTTAAATGCCTCTAACACAAATTGAAATTTTAGTATGTTCTCTTTCTCCTCATGGCTCTGTAATTCTGAAATGGTATGTAAAGGTACTGTTCTTTTTTTTTTTTTTTTTTTTTTTGCGGTACCGGGGATTGAACGCAGGGGCGTTCTACCTCCGCGCTACACCCCCGGCCCTATTTTTTATGCTTTATTTTTGAAACCGGGTCTCACGAAGTTGCGGAGGGCCTCACTAGGTAGAGAGAGAGAGAGAGAGAGAGAGAGAGATCACGCGCACGCACATGCGCGCTGAGATTGGCCGCGGACCTGGATCCTCCGGTCTCTGCCTCCCAAAGTACTGGGATTACAAGCGTGCGCCTCCACGCCCGGCTGGTACTGTTCTTTTTAAAACCAGCCTTCACAGTATTCTAGTAAGACTTCTCTGCATGAAATTTCATATCTTACTTCAGCTTGGTAATTTCCCTTTTAAATTTTATTTAATGATTTCTTCACTTCCATTTTTCTGCTCTTTCTTCCTGGATCTTTTCTGTCAGATATTAAGTTGCTTGGTTGCAGACCTTATATTTCCTTTCATATTTTACTCTCTTGTGTTTTTGATAGCAAAACAAGTTCTGGATCAAGATGGCATGGATTAAAACCTCACCTCCCCGCTTATCTGTGGGGCCCATGGTGGTTTCTTAACCTTTTTGCGTATATTTCCTCATCTACAGAATGAGCTAATAGTGATATTTACTCAGAGAGTTGTTCTGAGGACTAAAAATGTTCATACACTTACCAGAGTACCTGCCACACAGTAAGCACATGATAAATGGTAGCTATTCTTACTAGAAAGAGTATAGCACAGCAGTTGAACTCATGGACTCCAAAGCTAGACTACATGGGTTTTAATTTTGGTTCCTTAGTGAAGTGTCTTTGAGCAAATTGCTTAATCTCCATACTTATTTTTTAAAAGAACATCATACTATCTGCATGATAAGCTTGCTGTGTCAATAAACTGCTTAGAATAATTCCTGGCTATTTAATATTTGTGCGTGTATGCTGGGGATTGAACCCAGGGGCATTCTATCTCTGAGATACACACCAGCCCTTTTTATGTTTTATTTTGAAACAAGGTCTCTCTAAGTGACTGATGGCTCCACTAAGTTGCTGAGGCTGGCCTCAAACCTATGGTCCTCCTGTTTTATCCTCTCAACTACTGGGATTACAGGCATGAGACACCATGACCAGCTTGGATATTTGAAAAAGTTAAGTCATTTGGAATTTCTTTGACTTTTTTTTAAAACCTAATAATGACTTTTATATGTTCCAATCATATTTTTAATTTCCAAGACATCTTTCATGTTCTACAGTAGTTCCTTTCTCATAGCATCCTATTCATGTTTTGTGGATACAATATCTTTTCAAAATTTTCTGAGGATACTAATTTTACATTCTCTTCCTAGGGTGCATTCAATTTCTTTCTGAGTAATTTTAAAAATTTGTTTATTGTCTACTTTTACTTCATTTGGAAGCCTATCCTAAAAGGCCTGGTAACTTTTGAGTGGTCATTTTGTATTTCAGAACAAGGTCATATAAGAGCTCTCCTGGGGTTCTGTGAACTGGATTGTGCACATTAATGGTTACTATTGCTTTAGGGGGCAGTGCATAAGAAGCTGGTCAGTATGTAGCGCAACCCCCAAATTCCAGGACACAGTGGACTTTGCTTTGGTATACTAATATTTACCCTGAATCTCCTAGTTATCCAAGATAGTTTTAGTTCGGTTTCTTTAGGAAAGAATCCTCATGCTTTCCTTCTGGGATAACTACCTGTCTTCTGGAGATCAGAACTGATGGGCTGGGGAAGTCAGCTGTTAGACTGTACATTAACCTCCTGCTTTTCACTCTTTCCACTGGGTCTTGAGTCTGAAGACTTTCCAGTGCTCCACTGGGCAGAATGTGGGTTCCTGCAGAAGCAACACATACATACAGCCTGAATTCTAGGTTGACGCTTCCTCCCACTCAGCCTCTGGAATCCACTTCCCCTTTATCTTTGTGCTTTAGAGAAACTTATCAAAATCTCTCCTCAACTGATAGTCTCTCTCCTGTTCTGTAATGGGTGTACACATTTTATTCTTGCATACATAAAGAATGATTTAATGGGGACTTTAGAGGAAGTGGAGATAAATACAGATGT